>JAPQNM010000037.1:6376350-6391350 GCA_029783475.1 Metacarcinus magister | reverse complement strand
TGACCGGGACCGTTGCTAAGGAAGAGTCCGTCATACTGGGTAGGGTCCAGCGGGTAGTCCCACGGCACCACTGTTACACACACCCGCCGCTTCAGCAGACAACGCAGCTGGTTGTACTTGAACCCAAAGTCAACTGCAACCACCTTCACATCACCGTCCGGATTGTACACGCGAGGCTCCTGGCGGGGTGAAGGGACGGGTGAGACGGGTGAGAGGGTGTAAAAGGGGTGAGAGAAAGGCAATTATGAGAGGGGTGAAGGGAGAGGTATGTATGAGAGGGGTGAGGGAAAGAAAAAGAAAAAAAGAAAAAGAAAAAGAAAAAGGAAGGAAGAAATATAAACAAAAGAAAACCAAGATCAATCAACACAATCAACACAACAATTAGCATGACCTTATCCTCCTTGACCTTGACTGACCTTGATGGACACCTGGTCGACCAGATTGACCTTGTTGGGGTCATAGAAGGCCGGGTCATCGCCTCCATCCACCACGATCTTGCCCAGCAGTGACCCGTGTTCTCGGATCCTAGGGGGGGGAGGAGGGTAAGAGGAGAAAGAGAGAGGAAGGAAAGAGGAAAATAGAGGGGACGGAAAGAGAAAAAATACAAGGTAGGATAAGAGGGGAAAATATAGGATAGACGGTGGAAAGTGGAGGGAGGGGAAGAGGGGAGAAGGGAAAGAGGAAGAGAGGGGATGGAAGGACGGGAGGGGGATGGAAGGACGGGAGGGGGAGGGGAGAGGGGAGGGGAAGAGGGGAAGGAGGGAGAGAAAGGGGGGGTAGGGAGAGGGGGAAGGAGGGAGGGAAAGAGGGGGGAGAGAAGAGGAAAAGAGAAAAATATAAATAAGAGGGAAAGAGGGGATGGCAAGGGGAAAATAGAGGGTAGGGAAAGAGTGTGTTAAGTCATAGTAATTGTTCTAGTAATGACAGATATATATAACAATGAAGAATATTATGTTAGAAAACCAAAAATATACACAAGAATTAAAGTAATAAATAGCGATATTCAAGTCAAAACATTATCCACAGTCTGTACGTGGCAATTAGGTTCGATAAAATAAAGTATAAAAAAATGAAACGTATTATGAATAAACTAAAATAAAAAAAAACATGAAAATTGGTATGATCATATAAAACAAATAAAAACAAGTAAAACTATAACATTAGGAACCCAAAATATATATAAAAAACAAAGAAATAAGTAGATGTCTTTAAGTGCAATTTCACCCTCACTCACTTCTTAGTAAGGGCGCGGGTATCAACGCCGTAGATGCCACACACGCCCTCACCCTCAAGCCACTGGTGCAGGGTGGTGACGGAGGCCCAGTGGGAGGGTTGACCACACACTTCACCCACCACCAAGCCGCTCACCCACACACGACGGCTCTCCACATTCCTGAAACATCACCACAACCCCTTCCATCATCTCCACTAAACTCATTTTCCACACGAGTTGGTAAGAAGGAAGGAGTGATTTATGCTCTTCCACTTACAGTAAATTTATCTTTCATTCGCTATTACTGGGTTATATTAAAGGGTTAGTCTTTAAATTTATCCTTCATTTATTTATCATTGTTATGTTTTGTCTGCTTGTATGTGTATGAATGTTGTTAAATTAATGTGTGTTGTGTAATTGGTTTAGTTTGTTCCGACACCCCGCTGCTTCGACTCGATAACTAGTAATGGTTCGATTGTTTTGCTTCATACTATATCGTTACATGAACTACTACTACTACAGCTGTTATACATTGATTTCCAGGTGCATGACAGCCACCACAATGAAAATAATGAATATAGAACGTCCATAAACGGGAAGATATAAAGGGAGGGAGTGTTGACATACAGGTAATGGAATGGGCGTAATAACACGCTTAAAATTACTAACTGAAAAAGGTAATAATCGTTTATTTGTTCAGTACTTGATACTTTTAATGCTTATTTCAATATATACAACACTCATATGTTAGACTAATAATTCCTTTTTAAATGATTACTAGTTTATTGATATCATAATGGTTTGTTTTTTTTCAGAACTCGAAAATTTGAATGGTAACTTCAATATATGGAATACTTGTACGTACGTTAGATTGATTTTTTTTTCTTTCAATGATTACTACAGTTTATTGATATCAGATGCCATGAAGTAAGCCAAGGAGAGAAGGAAGAAAGGTTGCATATAAATTCTTTGGTTTGATTCCTTTGTGGTAACACTTGTATATACAATGACAAACTCTTTAAACTCTTTGACTCTTTGTCCTGCCTCTCCTTAGCTCGTATTGATGCATTCCCTCACACACACAAATAAATATAAGTTATAAAGAAAAATTTATGATGAAATAGTAACCAAAGATGGAATGGACAGAACGTAACAAGCTTGACTCAATCCTGTAAACACATATAATTAGCGAAGAACAGGTACGGAAGCACGCACACACACACACACACACACACACACACACACACACACACACACACACACACACACACACATTCCTTACATTCTCTAATAACCAGCATTGGCTATACGGGTGAAATTCAGTAACAAAAATAAAGAATATGAATCGTAACTACATTTCAAGTTACGTCATCCATCACCTTCTTCACAGTGTTCAAACAGAGAGTAACTTTCTTCCCCCCTTAATCTACACCCCCCCACCTTTCTACAACCTTAGCTTGGCTTAGTATAACGTTGCAAGACTCGAACACTGGCACTAAAACTAACCCTAATACCCCGCCTAACAATACACTTGCATCATCCCCACGTACCCACCTTGTATTGGATCCACAATGAAAGGTTCTATCATATGCGAACACCAGTCATCTAATCACACAAAAAAATTCTTGTAACTCAAAATATTCCAGGACACTTTTTTTGTCCTTAACCTGCTTAACTTAACTTACTAAACTTAACTAACCTAATTTAACTGAACTTGCATCACTCATAACACATCTGTGTTGATAGTCATTCAATTACTACTTCATTGCTATTCCATTACTATCATCACGACACTGAAGCCAATTGTAATTGTAACAACACAGGTTTGGTCGATTACATTTGTAAATTTTATTCGTTGTTTTTCAATTGTGATTTCAAGTTCTCGCAATGGTTTGGCTGAAATGCATTCACACACACACATACACACACACACACACACACATCCCCTAGTTCAAGGGGATGTGTGTGTGTGTGTGTGTGTGTGTGTGTGTGTGTGTGTGTGTGTGTGTGTGTGTGTGTGTGTGTGTGTGTGTGTGTGTGTGTGTGTGTGTGTGTGTGTGTGTGTGTGTGTGTGTGTGTGTGTGTGTGTGTGTCTCAGCCTTACCCATAGATCCGCTTCTATGAGCTCTGAGCTCCTTCAGGGAGGGTAATGGCTGACGATCACAAGTCCAACGCGTGATCTTTCATATCAGTGAATAACAGCGCACGCTGTTATTCACTGATATGGAGAGAGAGAGAGAGAGAGAGAGAGAGAGAGAGAGAGAGAGAGAGAGAGAGAGAGAGAGAGAGAGAGAGAGAGAGAGAGAGAGAGAGAGAGAGAGAGAGAGAGAGAGAGAGAGAGAGAGAGAAGGGTATATGGGGTCACGTACGTACACTGTCCTTCAAGGGTGTGATGGCCTCGCTCACCATACATTGAACTCTACACCATCAAGTCAGTTAGATTGGACTGACAAAGAGAACGAGGGAGTCACCAAATTGACTCCAAACTACCGCGACACACCCTGCCATCACGAGGCTCACTATATATATATATATATATATATATATATATATATATATATATATATTTATTTAAACTACAGGAGCCGCCCTGCAACCCAAGAACGAGGCTAAAGTGTCATTACTATTATTATTATTATTATTATTATCATTACTATAAGGAAATACGTAAGAAATACAAATATCCCATTATACTATTAACTAGGTAAGCAATAATGATGATACAGTATTGATGCAAAACTAAAAGTACAAATGCAAAACTATAAAAAAATATATATATATATAAAAATGTATAACCACCCATAATAATACAACCACAATCAATGCTATCGCCTCACCTGGGCAGGCCGTGCAGGTCAAGGATGGTGGTGTCGGGCACGCCATAGTTACCCACCAAGGGGTAGGTCAACACCAGCACCTGACCACAGTACGAGGGGTCAGTCAGGGCCTCAGGGTAGCCGACCATGCCCGTCTGAAACACTAACACACACACGCATACACATTAAAACACACACACACACACACACACACACACACACACACACACACACACACACACACACACACACACACCACTACTATTATACTACTACTACTATTTTTTTTCAATCCCCTCATTTTGTATACACCCTACATATCTCTTATGAATAAACCTATTATTATCATTATTACACACACACACACACACACACACACACACACACACACACACACACACACACACACACACACACAAAGGATTTCACGTTAAACAGCATCGTGGGGATTAATTTACACCTAGGATTTGCCAGCGAGCGAGTGTCCTTCCTTCCTTCCTTCCTCACAATATCAATTCATGGAGACATTACAGGGTTACATTATTATCTCCTTATCCTGCCTCGTCACACAACACATTTAACACAGCTCTTGACGTAGCCACACATTCAATAGCCCACCCAACATAGCACCATCCACCCGTAATGCTACCTAGTGACTCTCTCACACTTATCAAATCCCAGGGAAGGACGCAGACACACGCGACTAGATAATGGGAGGTTAGGTGAGGCCAGGAGGGGTGAGGAGGGGTGGGGCGGGGTGGGGAGGGGTGAGGCGGGGTGGGAAGGGGTGAGGCGGGGTGGGGAGGGGTGAGGCGGGGTGGGGAGGGGTGAGGCGGGGTGGGGAGGGGTGAGGCGGGGTGGGGAGGGGTGAGGAGGGGTGAGGCGGGGTGAGGCGGGGTGAGGCGGGGTGGGGAGGGGTGAGGCGGGGTGGGGAGGGGTGAGGCGGGGTGGGGAGGGGTGAGGCGGGGTGAGGCAAGGCAAGTCACCGCGCAGACCAGACAGTAACGGCACCAAGTGTGTGTGTGTGTGTGTCTGGTGCAGCGGTGGGTGAACAGGTCAACACACTGTCTTACAACCCCTTCCCAGCATATACATATACTAATTCATACTAACGCACTCTTCTAACTGTAGGAATTATTACACTGACTATATACTATTATAATGTACATACAATAACGTGTTTCAAATATATATATAAAAAAAAAAAAAAATTGTTAAGATAAAAAAAAATGAATATCGTCTCACCAAAGCGAAATATTCTCGACTAATTGAATACAAAAAATAACAATAACAATCGTGAATTCGTAATGAAACAAACGTTATATAACCTTGAAGTTGATCCTGATGTCTTTATAGCAAAGAAAGTATTCGTTATCATTCAAATATTCCTACATCACCTCTATCATATGAATTTATTACAAAACTTCTGCTAACATTCCTACACTCTTTTCCCTTCGTAAAGTTAGGGGCATGAAGAGAAGGGAAAGGGAGAGAGAGTAGCAGGTGGAAGCAGGACAAGCAGGTGGAAGAATACATACATACATACATACATACATACATACATACATACATACACTCCTTATCCACCTAACACTCAACACATTCACCTACATAAATAAATAGAAACATAACAATATATTCACTCCTACAACAGCACAAACAACAACAATTATTACAACCTAACCATTATTATCCCTCCTAATACCACGTACATACACCCCCCCACCCTACCCACCCTCTCTATGATACCACCAGCATGCTTCCCCCACCCGCTACACCTGCCCCGTTCACCAGGTCCCCCAGTACTCACCCACTTCCCCCGCTGTAGCCTTGGACGCCCCAAAAATCTCTCCAGGGAAGACTGAGCCATCCTGAAGCACTAGCCGTCCCTTCTTCTGCAGTTCCACCGTCATCTTCCCTTCTAGCTGCGAGGAAGAGGAAGAGGAGGAGGTGGTTATCAGTTGGTTGGCCACGTGGGGGGAAAAAAGAGAGATAACCCACTAGACACACACACAGGCAGGCACACACGTGATCACAATTATATGAAAACTTGACCGGTTCCGCACCAGTTTTTTTGTTGTTTTTTTTATAGTTTCCGCGCGGATTGATAAACGTTAGGTTGAGTCTGCGTTGATAAGCACTGATAACAGACCTTACACCGGCACTGCACTCCCTTACTAAGTGCCACTGTTGGTGTTAGGAGGAGAGGTGAAGGAAAGGTAGTGTGCCCTGTGCTAGCTGGGCATACACTAAACTCTACTGGCTCGTGGCGTGTGTGTGTGTGTGTGTGTGTGCCTTAGGGTGGAAGTCTTACCCCGACGCCAATTTGATATAGACAGGGATTTAATTTAGCGTTTTGTCTAAATCTCCTGTGTAACTCTACTTTTCATACGCTACAATATTCCATGCATTCACTACTCCTAAAAGGCAAGTGAAATATTGTATCATCTCCCGATTTTCAGCGTAGTAGTTAGCAGAGGAGTTCAAATTAATACCGCGGGAAAATAGTCGAGACACGTGTCCACAAATTAATCTGGAAATAAAGGAAACATTATCACCATTATTACTAAAACAAGATTACATTATCATAGCCACACACCTTCCTCGCATACCTATACTAACAAACAACAGGAAAATGGTGTAAATACAGAGATATGTGGATGTAATGGGAAATAGGGAGCGAAGCAACGGTGGTGTGTGTGTGTATGTGTATGTGTGTATATGTGTGTGTGTTAGTCGCTATGCCCAGTCTTTTCAAGGTCATGATAGGCAGGACAGGTAGAGTTGGGTTAAGATAGACCTGTTCAACGACAAGGTATCTCACACACACACACACACCTGTAATGATGAACAGGTGTGTGTGTGTGTGTGTGTGTGTGTGTGTGTGTGTGTGTGTGTGTGTGTGTGTGTGTGTGTGTGTGTGTGTGGTTAGCTCGTTCAGGATTAAGTTTATTTATTGATTTTTCTTTGCGAGTTTGTTTCTTAAGTTTTGTTATATCCCCCCCCCCATTTACACACACACACACACACACACACACACACACACACACACACACACACACACACACACACTGCAAGCCAAAATTCCTACTTCCGATGTGGTTTTTTTTTATATATATCATCTTGTTTTATTTTTTCCTTATTAGACTAGACTTTCTTTTTCATTTCCATTATTATTATTATCATTATTATATTTATTGTTATTATCATCATTACTATTATTATTATCATTATCATTTTTATCATTATTATTATTATTATTATCATTATTATATTACATCATGTGATATCGTAGTAGTAATTATAATCATGTTATCTTCCTCACTTTCATTTCATTTCGTTTTCTCTTCTCACATTCATTTAATTCATCAATAAATCATACATTTATTTATTTTACATATCCAAACACGTATTTTCATCATTTTTTATGCATATTTATTATTCATTTATTCATCTATCTATACATTGCATGGTAAGATATCAATCATTGGCTTTACTTTCATACATGTACATTTACCCAAACAAAGAAACATACATACATACACACAGTTTGATATTATAGGTCATACACACATACATGAATATATACAGACATACACAGGTAGATATTATACATACATACACACATACACACATACATACATACACACACACACACACACACACACACACACACACACACACACACACACACACACACCAGGTCAACTCGGGTCAAACTAACACAGCAAAATTATTGATAGATAGATATAGATAGAAAGACAGATACATAGATGAATATATACTTAGATAAATAAATAATATTTAGCTATATGGGAAACTGAAAAAAATAGATACAAATAGATATAGATAGATAGATATAGTCGTCCACCCGCCTCCCTCCCCCCCCCCATCGAGTTTAATGAGGGGCGATTTGGCTGTCAATTCCTTTCTTCTAATTAGTTAAGAATATGTCAAAGCAATTGTACTGAAATTAAGACTACCTCATCAAGTGATTTCCTATGTCTACAAGTACTGTCTAGGTTGGCATACGACTCTACATAGTTACTGTTACTGTTGAGGAGGAATTTCACGCCTCACTCACGCCCTCACTCCCTCCCTCACTCCCTCCCTCACTCCCTCCCTCACTCCCTCCTTCACTCCCTCCTTCACTCACTCACTCCTTCACGCACTCACTCACTCCTTCACTCACTCCTTCACTCACTCACTCCCTGATGATCGAGCCGTTACTGTCATCATTATCACAGTCCAGCGCGTGATCCCCCAGACTGTGATGATTTACAAATGTGTGCTGCCAACACTGCATATCATTACTGAATGTGTGTGTGAGAGAGAGAGAGAGAGAGAGTGAGAGGAGAGAGAGAGAGAGAGAGAGAGAGAGAGAGAGAGAGAGAGAGAGAGAGAGAGAGAGAGGGGGGAGGGAGGGGGGGATCCACTGCAGAGGTTTAGTTTCCTAACATCGACTTTTTGCGTGGTGGTGGTGGTGGTGGTGGTGGTGGTGGTGGTGGTGGTGGTGGTGGTGGTGGTGGTGGTGGTGGTCAGTGATGCAATACTATAAATATTTTGAGTTGCTCGAGTATTGCTGTAATTAAATATTTTGTGTTGCCTTTTAATTTTCTCAAACAATTTTTTTTTGTATGTGTTAAGTAAATTTTTAAAGTGTCATATTCACTTGAACGCATTGGTAGTAAGAGAGAGAGAGAGAGAGGAGAGAGAGAGAGAGAGAGAGAGAGAGAGAGAGAGAGAGAGAGAGAGAGAGAGAGAGAGGTTCACTGCAGCGGTTTAGTTTCCCTAACATCGACTTTTCGTGTGGTGGTGGTGGTGGTGGTCAGTGATGCAATACTATAAATAGTAGTAGCTAGTAGTAGTAGTAGTAGTAGTAGTAGTAGTAGTAGGCTAGTAGTAGTAGTAGGCTAGTAGTAGTAATAGGCTAGTAGTAGGTAGTAGTAGTAGTAGTAGTAGTAGTAGGCTAGTAGTAGTAGTTGTTGTTGTTGTAAAATAACATTAAAACGAGAGAATTCTAAAACCATTTCATAATATTTCTGATTTTTGTTTTCCTTTCCTTTCCTTCTGTTTGTTTCCTGACACAAACCAGCCTGGGATGTTTGCCTTCCTGCAACACACACCACACACACACACACACACACCACACACACACACACATACACCATCACACACACACACACACCTATTAAATGTCAATGAAGCTAAATCATCAACTGTGTCTGTCTGTCCGTTTGTTTGCCTGCATCACCGTTGAAATAATAACAATGGTGTAGACTCAAGATAAAACAAGAAAAGGTTGCGTGCATAACCCAATCTTTTCTTGCTTAATTAGGTATATAGAGGCAGAACAATTCAATTCTCACCGCTCGTTCGGTCATGACGGGCCGATCAAAACCTTCACTACTGACTGTCATCGGTGCCAATGGCTATGGAAGTTATTAGGGTTCATTAAAATATGTAATGCAGTACTTTTAATGCACTGTCAAGCTCCATCAAGAGGATATGATTTATCAGTAACCCGCGTATACTCCTACACACTCCTTGCTAACCCGTAAGGAACACATATATTCTTAACTTCCACGTATATTCTTGTAATGACTCTTACAGCTCAAAGCAGTTCATAAAGTCCTACGACACGTTTAACCATCTTAGCAAAATATATTTGCTAATCGATTTTAATGTGTGTGTGTGTGTGTGTGTGTGTGTGTGTGTGTGTGTGTGTGTGTGTGTGTGTGTGTGTGTGTGTTGTGTGTGTGTATTAAAACGTGTGAGATTATCTTTTGTGTGGTGTGGTCATTCAACCTCATCTTGCGGTGGTGGGGGGTTGGGTGGGTGGGTGAGGCGGGGGGGGAAGGATTTGGTAGGGGGTGGAGGGAGGGGGGACGGGGAGAGGAGAGGATTATGTGAGGATTAGTAACTACCTGTATTCTTGGTTCAGTGACAAGGAAGGGATTAGGATAAGGATAAGGATTCGGGTGCATAAGCGTCTCCAAGCATTACATGACTTGAGTTTTTAGAGGAGAGAGAGGAGGAAGAAGAGGAGGATGGATGGACGGCAAAGAGGAAGGAATGGAAGGAATCAATCAATATTACAGAAAATTGATGAAAAAACACAAGCGGAGGACAGACTAAAGAAAAAATAGATATATAAAAAAAAATATTGATTAACTGATAGATTTAATGAAATTTCTCCCACTCACTCGACAGTCACAGAGAGAGAGAGAGAGAGAGAGAGAGAGAGAGAGAGAGAGAGAGAGAGAGAGAGAGAGAGAGAGAGAGAGAGAGAGAAACACACACACACAATAACAAAAGCTATAATAGTCGAGTCAAATTCTTACACCATCACATTCCTTTACTCTTGCTGTCGTGTTTTTTTTACTCTCCTCTCCTCTCTCTTTCTCTTTCTCTTCTCTTTCTCTCTCTCTCTCTCTCTCTCTCTCTCTCTCTCTCTATCTCTCTCTCTCTCTCATCCTCTCCCCTATAAAAAAATATGGATTAAAATATGGAAGAAAAAAAAAGTGGATGGGATACTTTACTTAACCAGAAAATAATAATAATAAATGTTGTTCTTAGTAATACTTACGTGATTTTTTTTTATCGTAGACTTAAAGATATTATATGTAGTCAATTGAGCATCTGTAGGAATAGTAATGGTGTTGAGGTGTAGGTGAAGTATAGTTATTTTGTATAATATTAGGATGCGTGATATGGTAGCGCTTTCCATATTTTATATATTTTTTTTCAATTTTTATTTATTTTTTTATTCTCTTCAGTGTATCAGTGACCTAAATCAATAGGCACAGATTACAGGTACAGGAGCCGTATCCTCATAGTGTTCGGTTATAGATACGGCACGTGCCTAATTTTTGGGTAATAAAATATAGAAAAGCTTATATAACCGAACCCAATCGAACCAAACCGTACCTAACCAAACCTAACATAACCTAATCTAACTATAACCTAACGAATGCCGTATACTCATAGTGTTCGCTATAGATACGGCACGTGCCTAATTTTTGGGTAAAAAGCTTATATAACCAAACCTAACCGAACCAAACCGAACCTAACCAAACCTAACATAACAATCAACCTAACATAACTTGAAAGATGCTTTACCAGGTAAATAATAAGGCACAGGCCGTACGAATAGCGAATGACAACGCGGTACGACTGCCGTACCTCTAAGCACTTTGAAATAAATATGATACAACTCTCCGTGTCTTTTATCAAGTGTAATTAATTGTTGGTCTAATTGCTAGCAGTAACAATTAATAGAATGGAAATGATCACGTCTTGTAAAAAATAATAAACTAAATAAATAAACAAAATAAATAATTATAATCCATGTTGATGTGGAATTTCCAGTTTAATCCAATTTTCTTCATGTCCCCCCCCCCACTACCTTAGGAAACACCACGTCATCGGGAACGTACGAGAGAGAGAGAGAGAGAGAGAGAGAGAGAGAGAGAGAGAGAGAGAGAGAGAGAGAGAGAGAGAGAGACTGCCTTTCGTCTTTCCTTCATTCCCTATTGTCAATATATACGGAACACACTGCATTACAACCAACACTTACACACTGCCACACCAGGTCAGTCAGTCACCAGTCATTAATATTAAACTCACACATTCAATCAGTCAGTCAGTCAATCAGTCAGCGAGTGAGCGAGATAGAGAGTAGTGAGCATACAGAATACAGGCAGAGAGTAGAATACAGGCACTATAGCTACTCTTATTAAACATCAACAAATATCTCTTCAAACTTTCCATGAAATACAGAACAACATATGTAGTAGGTAAAGAAAGGAAGGTAAAGGAACGGGAAGGAAAGGGAGGCAGAGGGAGGGAGGGAATTAAAGTGTGCTTGATGCGGAGGAAGAGAAGGGAAGGGAAGGGAAGGAAGGGAAGGGTAGTATGTTTCGCTATTCCCCACCATCTTACCTTCCGCTGCTTGACGCTCTAGAGGCGGCCTAACGTGCTGCTGACAAGGTAACACTAATACACTAACACCCTCTCAATCACCTCCTGCACCCACACACCTTTTCTCTTAGTGGGAGAGAAAGGGAGTGAGGAAGAATGAGAGGGGGAACGTGAGGGAGGTGGAAGAGAGGGAGGAGTGGAAACACCTCCCTCTCAGGCGTCCACGTAAACACTAGTTGGGTTACTGGGTTAGACGGTTTGGTGGTTCTCTGCACTGCACTCACGCACACACTCTCCTTCCTTCCTTATTTCTTTCCCTTCCTTCCTTCCTTCTCTCTCTCTCTCTCTCTGTGTGCTTCTAGATCGTTATTCCAGGCCTAGCTACCACATTCCCCTTACTCCCTCCCAAGCCCACGACTCTGCTTGCCGCTTCCACAGTCAAATAGATTCATCACTAACAGCTTATATCAGCATTTAGTAGGCAATTACGGCTGATAAGATTATAATAAAAAACAGACAAATATATAACCCATGAAGTTAATCACCAAATATATTAACCCAACAACAATAATAATAATAATAATAATAATAATTATACAATAACACAATATACCCAAGACAATGAATACAACAATACGAATTTGACACTGGAAGCAAGACGTATACATTCCCCAAAATATTTACACAATGTACAAAAATCCAATATTACTACGAATAAATGTTAATACACTACGCATGGAATGAACATACATAAACAAGGCAATTAGACATCTAACCACTGATTCCTCCTAACCAACACAGAACAAGGCTGAAAGAACTGAATTAGGCTATTATAGATGAGGAGAGAGAGAGAGAGAGAGAGAGAGAGAGAGAGAGAGAGAGAGAGAGAGAGAGAGAGAGAGAGAGAGAGAGAGAGAGAGAGAGAGAGAACCAGCTAATCGAACCAGCTGGGGTTTTACATTTAAAGGGAACTGGCCAAGGGAAAACAAAAAAAACGTTAATAAAAAAAATCCCGCTTGTCGCCATACCCTGCAAACAAGACAGTAGGAGAAAAGAAGCAAAGTGTGGATTGATAACACTTCGAAACGAGTGGAATGAAACAAAATACCAAACAAGGGAAAGCAATTCATCCGTACAAGTTGTTAAGAAAGTATAGCTTGTTATAATTAGGAGTTGAAAAGAGCAGTCGTAACTATTTGTAACTATATGTATGTATGTATGTATGTATTTATTTATTTATTATAGACCTGTATGTTGCCTTTCCTAGTGTTTGTTAGTTAGTTTGTTTGTATTGATTGTGTATTGTATTTAGGTTGAGATTGCTGCTGCCAGTGATATAAATAAATAAAAAAATTAATTAAATTAAATTAAAAAAAAATACTTATCTTCTTTCCTCCGTTTTCTCTGCATCCATACTTTTTTTTTCCCTCCTCCTCCTCCTCCTCCTCTTTCTTCTTCTTCCTCCTCTTCCCCCCCCTGCTTCACTCCTCATCCTCCTTCTCCTACACATAATAATTCTATCTCATTCTTCCCTCCCCTCCTACCCAAGCCTTGCTAAATGGTGTAGTAAGTTACGTATGATGATGATGATGATGATGATGATGATGATGATGATGATGATGATGATGATGATGATGATAATAATGATGATGATAATGGCAGCTACTAACACCACATTATTATACACTTTCACACAATCATTCAGTAGAGATAATGATAATGATGATGATAATGAGTAGTAGTTTACAGGTAAGATCACAGGCTTAATTAATCACGTATCACCTCACCTTCAATACATTCAAGGACATGACAAAAAAAATCAGGAAACTTTGCATAATTCCCTTAAAATAGAAACACCTTGAAAAAATGTAGAAAAAAAAACAGGAAATTTACATAATTCACTCAAAATGAAAACGGAAAATTTATGAACAAAATTAACTTTTTTTTTCACATAATTCACTCAAAATGGAAATGGAAAATGTATGAAAAAAAAAGAAAAAAAAAAAGAAACTGGAATATTACATAATTCACTCAAAATGGAAACAGAACACCCAAGCAAAAAAATAGATACATAAATAAATAAATAAAAAGAATGTAATAATATAATGAATGTCTATTAGTACAGTAATAATAAGTACTTAATCATTCCACCGGGCGACAAAATAATCACCTCCATCAATCATTATCATTTTATTGAATTAATCATCTTTTCTTGGACTACACTTACTTACTTACTTAATTAATCAAAAAACATGTTTAAAAATACAAAGCATGACCTGAGATTATGTATGGCAAACTTTTATCCATACAAGTCCTATTCAAAGCCTAAATAATGTTCACGCCATCCAATATCTTTTTCATTTTATTTTTATTTTATCAGCAGCGAAACAGAACACAAGATAGGACTCCAAACTGTTCTCTTTGTGATGCTAAGGAGAAACTCATCACTTTAGAAAGATTGGAGTCACTATAGTATGCTTGTTATTCCTCCTCCTCCTCCTCCTCTTCCTCCTCCTCCTTCTCTTCTTCTTCCTCCTCCTCCTTCACACAGTACATCAAAATACATATTACTCCAGAAAAATTTGAGTGATCAGTCTTCTCACATAACTCTTCTTCCTCTTCCTCCACCTCCTCTTCTTCTTCTTCCTCCTCCTTCCTCCTACAGTTCCTAACACTACCTTACTTCACTCTTCCTTCTTCCTTCCACATGAAAGTCTGCAATATTTTTAACATGAATTGCTAACTAAACTAACCTCACATTTTTATTATTTTCTTATATTTTTACAGGAATGACAATTACTAGCAACTTTTTTTTCCAACTTTCCTACCACTTAATTTTTTATATTTTACTATTTTTATTTCCACAATAATAAAGTAAATATATAATAATAATAATAATAATGGTTTCGTGAATAAGCTCCACCTCCTTCCACCAGCAAGCACCAATCAAATGTATTCTCTTAAAATAATTACCAATCACGTGTGTCCTGAGGTGGAAAGGAGGCGTGGCTTATACGTGAGTTAACCAATGATATGCGTTCTGAGGAG
>JAPQNM010000037.1:6361350-6371350 GCA_029783475.1 Metacarcinus magister | reverse complement strand
TAACCTAACCTAACCTAACCTAACCTAACCTAACCTAACCTAACCTAACCTAACCCGAAACACAACTTGTCCCCACCTTGTATCCTGTCTCTGCGTTCCACACATGTACGCGTCCGTCTGTTGATCCACTGAAGATGAACTGTGAGTCGGGGCTGAAGGACGCCTCTAGTGGCATGCCCTTGTTGTTCAGGTGACCCTAGGTGGGGGAGGGGGAAGGGTCAAAGGTTATAGGTCATGTGGTGGTTGGAGGAAGAGGAATATACATAAAAGTCATGAAAACAGTGAAGTAACAGAAAGAAAGATAAAAAAAAAAAAGGGAGAGTGACAGACAGACAGATCCTAATTCAACCCTTTTTTTTTATTGACTATATATATAAAAAGAAAGAGAGATAGATAGATAGTTAGACATACAGACAGACAGACAGCCAGAGAGAGAGAGAGAGAGAGAGAGAGAGAGAGAGAGAGAGAGAGAGAGAGAGAAAAAAAAATCGTCTCCTAACCCAACTCTTCCCATAACTCACAGCAAATTCAAGATATATATAAAGAGAGAGAGAGAGAGAAAGATAGACAGACAGACAGAGAAAGAAAGAAAGACCAAAATCGTGCTCTAACCCAATCCTTCTTCAACTCACAGCAAATGTTTTGAGTGGAGTGCCTTGAAACGCGTCCACCAGCCTGATGACGGAGCCGTTGGTGGAGGTGAGGATGGTCTTACCGTCCGGGCTGAACTTAATGCCCGTCCAGTCACACTCCTTCTCCATGGACAGCTGGAAGGTGCTGAAAGGACCCTTGTCGAAGGATCTAGGGCAGGGAAGGATGGATGGGAGGGAAGGAAGGGTAGGGAAGGAGGAAGGAATTAATTAGGATTACTTTCCACCACAGACTCGAAGGCCAATGTGACGGGAGGTGAACACCCGCACCTACACATACCTACACCATGTCAACACACTTTACTTTGACATATAACAACCACAACACACACCAGGCATCCACTCCTCACCTTAGATCATCAACCAGTCACTCTTTACCTTAAATTACAAAGTTTAACCATTCCTTACCTTAGATCGTACAGTTTGATCATCTCTGAGTTGATCCCGGCAGCAAATATAAGTCCTTCCGGGTCAAAAGCTGCCACGGGCCTCCCCCCAACGTGCATCATGCCCTGACAGTTGGGTGAACGCAGGTCCCACAGGCGGAGAGACTTGTCCATGGAACCCGAGATGAAGGTGTCGTCAATGGGACTCATACTCAAAGTCACCACCCTGGAGTAATGGGGGGGAAGGGAGGAGATTAAATAATTTTCTTCCATCTTTACATCACTTGTGAACTATAATGATAATCTACTTCCGTTGCATCAAGGTATAATTGTATAACATGATGCAGCGTTGTGTAGTTAGTTAAGTGAAGTGAACCCGAGAGTGCGGAGAGAATCAACACTCACTTCTTGGTGTGTCCCGGGAAGTATCTGATGTACTTGTTGTCGTGAAGTGAAAGGTAGCGGATGGTATCTGCAAGGAAGGGAGGAAGTATTATTATTGTTATTGTTATTATTAGAAGTAGTAGTACATAGTAGTATTGTTATTATTATTATCATTATCATTGTTAGTATTTTTCTTCTTATTATTAGTTATTATTGTTATTATTATTATTATTATTCATTCAGATCAACATTTTAATCTGTGATGGTGTCTGAAAGGGAAGTATTCATCACTATAAATCATCATCATACATTAGTGTGATCACCATCCTTATTATCATCATTCTGTGCCCTGTGCCACACCCAAGCCCCTATGCCACACACACACACACACACACACACACACACACACTCTTGTCTGCTGTGCGTGCTGCTATTCCACACCTTATTCCACACGTTAATATTATCAGGACAATAGTATGTAATATTTCAAGTGTACATTAAGTCGTTTTTAGCGCACCGTCAATCTTAGTGGAGCTGTAGATGGCAGAGTTCTTAGCGTGTGTAAAGTGGATGAGGTCAACTCCATACTTCTTGCTGTTCAAAGTCCTTTTATTCCTGCATAGATAAAATAAAAGATATATAGTGTAACAGAATTAGATATCTATTATTTATTCCTGCATGTAAACAAAAATTAATGTAAGATAATATATTTTTTTTAGGCTAATGGAAAACAACAATTATTTCTCTATTATTCCTACACATACAATAGATATAATATAAGATAATTAGATAACTATTATAACTACACATAAAAAATATATAATGTAGGATATTATTTTGTTCATGCTAATGGAAAACAATTATTATTCCTTCACATAAAAAGATATAAAGTATGATAATGAAACAACTATTATTCCTACACATCAAAATAATTTAATATAAGATAATATTTATTTTATGCTAACGGAAAACAACAATTAATCATTTATCTATTACTCCTACACATAAAATATATAATGTAAGATAATTATAAACATTAAATAGTGTTATAGATAATGTTAAATAATGTTAGGTAATGTTATATAAGGTTAAATCAGTGGTACCCAAACTTGTTCAACTTGTTACCCAATTTAACATATTGATGTGTATGGCTATATTAAAACACTAGATATATATTTTATTTTTCCGTCACCTCTCCACTACCCCAGAAAAACTGTTATATTGTGAACCACTGAGTTAAATGATGTTAGGTAATGTTAAATAAAGTTAATTAATGTTAGGATTCATGAGTCTTGAGGACAAAGAAAACTTGCTTCCTCTAAAACACAAGATAATGATGAATAATGTTGAATAATGAATGAGTGTATGAGTGTGGCCGGTCCTTCCTTCCTATAATATATTAGTTTGCATCTTAAGGACACAACATTATACACTTAATTACAGTGTTTAATCATGAAGACAAGGTAGGTAAGGCTGGTACAACGTAATAATGAATGTGTCTATAAGTCTGGCCGGCCCTTCCTTCCTATAATATAATTAGTACGAATATTACTTTGCATCATTAGGACAACATTATACACGTAATTACAGTGTTTAATTAGGAAGACAAGGTAGGTAAAACACGAGACACATGTAAATAATAGACAAATAATGCGTCTGGCCGGCCCTTTCTTCCTCTCCTTCCTATAATAATAAGTACGAGTGTTAATTGACATCTTAATTGGACAACATATACACTTAATTACACCCTTTAATGACATCAATACTTACGTTCCTTTCTCGCAGTCATAGATCACAATTTGGTCATCGTCACTTGAAGTTATTAATAAGTCTCCGCTGGGTGAGAAGTCAAGGTTATTTATCTTCTCTGTGTTGTCCCTAAACAGCTTAGCGACCCTGAACGACCTCACCACGTGGTCCACCAGCTTCATCGTGTTAAAGGTGGGTAAAGGAAGCCGTCAAGTGGAGGGAAACAAACAAACAATCATGTACTCTCAACTCTCCGCCTTTTGTTGTCATTACTAACTCCACACACCCGGGTTGTTACTAATTCGGTCCAAGCCTACACTTCGGCTATGTTTTATTTATTTTTATTGTATAGTTTGGGTTTATTTTTAGTTTTTTATGGTTGTTTTAATGTTTCTTGTGTTTTGTTTAATGTTATGTGTATTTTTATTTTAGATTTCGGTTCCCGCCAACACT
Source organism: Metacarcinus magister (assembly GCA_029783475.1). NCBI lineage: Eukaryota > Metazoa > Arthropoda > Malacostraca > Decapoda > Cancridae > Metacarcinus > Metacarcinus magister. Next base: position 6,367,728 of record JAPQNM010000037.1, on the reverse strand, counting down.
TCGGCTACGTGTTACTATTTTATTATTGTATAGGTTGGGGTTTATTTTAGGTTTATCATGGGTGTTTTAATGTTTGTTATATTTTATTTAATATTCTATGTGTTTTCTGTTTGGATCTTTGTTTTTATTTGGTTTGTGTTTTATTTAAATTTTCACTTTGGTTACATCGTTAATTATCTTTATAATTCAATGTTTGTGGGTTTTTTTTGTACTGCTATGTTTGCATTTAATATATTTTCATGCAGTTTATCTTCCTTTGTTGTATGTTTATGTATAACAAGAAATATATATATCTACTAAAATTTCCCCTTTTGGTTTTGTTAATTTTCTTCATTACTCAATATTCTTCATCATTTGTTTAGGTTCACACCTTCAGTAATTTTGTAATGGTGATGACGACAATGGCTTCACTTACGCTATCATAAAAATTACCTTTATATTCTTCATATTAACATTTACACTTCCGTCTAAAACAATTACTGTAAACCAAATTATCAATTGTAGCGAAAAATTGGCAACTACCAGGCATGCAAGCATTAACCACGCCCCTTTTCACATCAGTCACACCCCATCTGTATATATATATATATATATATATATATATATATATATATATATATATATATATATATATTTAAAAAAAAATTTTTATATTAGATATATATATATATATATATATATATATATATATATATATATATATATATATATATATATATATATATATATATATATATATTTATTTATTTATCATTTTTATCATTAATGTTTAATTTTATCATCAATGTTTATTTTTATTATCAATGTTTATTTTTATCATCAATATTTATTTGTATCATCAATATTTATTTTTATCATCATTATTTATTTTTATCATCATTATTTATTTATATCATTATTATTTATTTTTATCATTATTATTTATTTTTATCATTATTATTTATTTTTATCATTATTATTTATTTTTATCATTATTATTTATTTTTATCATTAATATTTATTTTTATCATTATTATTTATTTTTATCATTAATATTTATTTTTATTATTATTATTTATTTTTATCATTAATATTTATTTTTATCATTAATATTTATTTTTATCATTAATATTTATTTTTATCATTATTATTTATTTTTATCATTAATATTTATTTTTATCATCAATATTTATTTTTATCACTAATATTTATTTTTATCATTAATATTTATTTTTATCATTAATATTTATTTTTATCATTAATATTTATTTTCATCATTATTATTTATTTTTATCATTATTATTTATTTTTATCATTAATATTTATTTTTATCATTAATATTTATTTTTTATGATTAATATTTATTTTTATCATTAATATTTATTTTTATCATTAATATTTATTTTTATCATTAATATTTATTTTTATCATTATTATTTATTTTTATCATTAATATTTATTTTTATCATCAATATTTATTTTTATCAATATTATTTATTTTTATCATTAATATTTATTTTTATCATTAATATTTATTTTTATCACTAATATTTATTTTTATCATTAATATTTATTTTTATCATTAATATTTATTTTTATCATTATTATTTATTTTTATCATTAATATTTATTTTTATCATTAATATTTATTTTTATCATTAATATTTATTTATATCATTAATATTTGTTTTTATCATTAATATTTATTTTTATCATTAATATTTATTTTTATCATTAATATTTATTTTTATCATTATTATTTATTTTTATCATTATTATTTATTTTTATCATTATTATTTATTTTTATCATTATTATTTATTTTTATCATTATTATTTATTTTTATCAATAATATTTATTTTTATCATTAATATTTATTTTTATCAATAATATTTATTTTTATCATTAAATATTTATTTTTATCATTATTATTTATTTTTATCATTATTATTTATTTCTATCATTATTATTTATTTTCATCATTAATATTTATTTCTATCATTAATATTTATTTTTATCATTAATATTTATTTTTATCATTAATATTTTTTTTCATCATTAATATTAATTTTTATCATTAATATTAATTTTAATCATTAATATTTATTTTTATCATTAATATTTATTTTTATCATTAATATTTATTTTTATCATTAATTTTTATTTTTATCATTAATATTTATCATTATCATTATTATTATTATTATTATTATTATTATTGCTATTATTATTGTTATCATCATTATTATTATCATTATTATTATCATTATTATTAGTAGTAGTCGTATCATTATTATTATTATTATTATATTTATCATTAGTATTATTAGTATGTGTATTATTATTATCATTATTATTTTTATTATTGTCATTATCATTTGTGGTATAATTTTGACTAACAAAACGAACACAAACACAAAAGGACAGCCACGTTTGTAAACACACCACCCAGCGACCCAAGAAAAGATAAATAACTTATCACTGTAAGGAGTGGGTGGATGGGTGGATGGATGGTGGATGGTTGGGTGGTAGGATGGATGAACGGTGGATGGGGTTGCTGGGTGGATGGGTGAATGGGTGTGTGGGTGGGTGGATGAATGGATGGGTGGATGGATGGATGGATGGGTGGGTGGATGTATAGGTGGGTGGATGAATGAATGATGTCAGGCAGACAGGCTGTACATTCATAATGTTGGTGCTGTGTTCAGTGTGGATAACGACGCTAGCCTATCCGATGAGCTGCGTCAAGTTGACAATGGCACGTTTTTACAGAATATTTGCATCCAAGATATATTGTGTACAGAAAGAAAAATATTTTTCCTCTATTCTTCAGATCGTTGTGAGTTGATAAAGAAAAATTTGAATAAAATCATAATTTTTTTTTAAATCTATAAATCGAACACTTAGAAAAGACCTCGGCAGTGTAAGGGTTAATGCAACAAATATCATAATTATGTTTTATTCTATTACTCCAGCAATACCTTTCTTTATTTCCACTAATTGATCTTCTATAACTATATTGTTTCAGCTTTATAATTGGGTTTAGGAGATATAGAGATAATGATTAATAAATGAGTGAGGGAGATATAATGTACGTACAGTTTAGCATCTAGCCGCGTTGCTCTTGTCTCTATGGATGATTATAAAAAATTCCATCCTTGGACTGACACTGAACTTTTAAAACCATAATTACAGCTTAATCTCATTAATTACCTCCTGTTAAACTTTCCCTTCATTAATTACCTCCTGTTAAACTTTACCTTCAATAATTACCTTCTGTTAAACTTTCCCTTCAATAATTACCTTCTGTTAAACTTTACCTTCATTAATTACCTCCTGTTAAACTTTACCTTCAATAATTACCTCCTGTTAAACTTTCCCTTCAATAATTACCTTCTGTTATACTTTACCTTCAATAATTACCTCCTGTTAAACTTTCCCTTCAATAATTACCTCCTGTTAAACTTTCCCTTCAATAATTACCTCCTGTTAAACTTTCCCTTCAATAATTACCTCCTGTTAAACTTTCCCTTCAATAATTACCTCCTGTTAAACTTTCCTTTCACTAATTATCTCCTGTTAAACCTTCCCTTCATTAATTACCTCCTGTTATAATACATAATAATATATAGCAGGAGGCAGAAACAAAGGCATAACGCACTACTAAAACTGTATTCACTTTTCCATAGTCACGTAAGTGTTCTAGTGTGTGTCCTTCACGTTGTTCACAAAGTCTGCACTCTCTCTTAACCCTCCTCTACTTCTGTTCATTACCTTCCATTCATACACCCATTCTATCGCTTCAAAAAATCTATGCATGCCGCTTCTGTTTACCATACTTATACATTTCTACTCCCACTTACTGCTCCTTACATTCCACAAATACTCCTTTCGTGCAATTCTTGTATTCTTCCAACCTAACTATATCTCTCAAGGTTGCCTTTATATGTCTCTCCCTGAACGTACTCCATCCTATGTCACCTCTCAGAGCTTCTACAGCTGCATACCTTGGTGCATTCAGTGCCATTCTTGCTACTCTATTCTGCCCTACTTCCAACTTGTCTATCTCCTTTTCACTCCATGCAATCACTTCCATACCATACAATACACTCGGAACAGCCACACTCTTTCATATCTCTCGCAACACGTCATATTTACTCGCTCTCATTCTTGCTGCACTCCTTAGTCGGCCAATCCACTGATTCACCATACTAATCTTTTCATTATTTGTCAATTCTCACATCCATTTGGGCTCATCCATATCCCTAGGTACTTATACTCACATACTTGCTGCAGCTCATTCACTCCAAGTCTCCATGTAGCATCCCTCTCATCTTCTGATCTATTCACTATCATTACCTTGCTTTATTCACAGCTAAAATTCACTCCAAAATCTCTTCCATACTCATCTACCACATCTAGTAAACTTTGTAGCTCCTCTGCAGACTCACTCATTACAACTACATCATCATGCATACCTTGTCTCTCTCAACTCTCACTCCTGCATTCATTCTTCTCAACCTGGGGCCGTATGCAGAACTTACTGTCAAAGTAATCTTTACCCTTAAGTGCCGACTTTGGTGTTAATGGTGACGAATAATGTGTTACTGCTCTTCCATCCCTCAAAATGACATGGTGATGAACAGAATTAGTTTAAAACGAAGAAATATGATCACCAGGTTAGAGGACCTGTCTGGCTGCTAGTGGTCACAGAAGAAGATTACTATTTTGATTATTACTATTACTGAAATAGAAATTAATATTATACAAATTGTAGATCAAAAGAAAGAGAAAAAAAAAGCTTTAGAATGATAATATATATGTAATGCACGGATATATATTATGGATTCCATTTAATATAATTCTAAGTTTAGACTCCCAACCTTATTTCAAGTCCAACTGACTTCAATACAATGACATACTTAAGTCCAAGTCCAAGTACATTGTACTTGTACTTTAAAAATATTCAGGTACATGGACTTGAACTTAAGTATAGTCGCCTGTACTTGGACCCAACCCTGCACTTCTACTACTACTACAACAACTATAACTGTACCTGATCCTAACGTCACGCCAACAAGTATAGACGCTATCCAGGACGTAGCAGCCGCCGTTGTGTTATAATAATTGAACAAAATAAATACCAAACGTGATACGGTTTAATTTTACTGCGTAATTAATAGTTTTAGAACAAATATTCATAATGACAGTTGTAGAGTTTAATTAGGTCTATCAGATGCTGCAATGATATTTCCAATATCTCACCAGCTTCCAATCAACATAAGAACACAAGAAAGTGAGGAGCTACAAGAGGCCTACATGTGATAGTTCCCTTAATCCATCCTTAAACACTAACTCCACCTGGCATCCACATCCATAACTTTATTTAATCTTCTCTTATCAAAACTTGCTATCCACTTTGCACTCACAACTTTATAATTAAGTTTGTTCCAATCATCAACTAACTACCCAATTTGCAAACCAGTTCACTTCTATTTCTTTTATCCTTGATCATTGTTCATGGATCCAAGACTGTCCAGTAGAACCTAACCTTTGTTTCACATCATGTCACTAAAACAAAGAGTCACAGGAATATATATATTTTCACTAATTTGTCATGAATCCATACAAGGACTACACATGGCTTGGAAAACATCATTATATCCAAAACTTAAGTAACGGCAAGACAATGAACAGTTTCCTGCAGAAAGACGTGGACTGCCGACGTAACCCTGAACACACACACACACACACACACAGTAGTGATCACAGAACACCTACACCAGTGTACTTCATGCCAGGGTTTGTGTGTAAGTACAATGGTGGACATCAACGGGGCTATAAGGGAACGTGTACAAGACTGGTGTATAAGCGTGTACACCTTAACACACACACACACACACACATGATACACCTTTGTACTGCACCTGACTAGGGCATCACGCCAGCAGGAGGGAGTGTACATCCTACACATGCTAAGGGAGAGGTGGAAGTGCAGGGGAGGGGAGGTCATTCAAGTGGCACTCACACCCTGCCAACACTACTGTCTTCAATCAAAGCCTCACCTCACACCCTCACTCACACCCTGCCAACACTACTGTCTTCAATCAAAGCCTCACCTCACACCCTCACTCACACCCTGCCAACACTACTGTCTTCAATCAAAGCCTCACCTCACACCCTGCCAACACTACTGTCTTCAATCAAAGCCTCACCTCACACCCTCACTCACACCCTGCCAACACTACTGTCTTCAATCAAAGCCTCACCTCACACCCTGCCAACACTACTGTCTCACCTCACTCAACACTCAAACACTGTCTTTCATTAATGCCTCACCTCCCTCAACACTCACAGCTCACCCACCACACAATACAAGACACTGTGTTGGTGCACCAG
>JAPQNM010000037.1:6343850-6351350 GCA_029783475.1 Metacarcinus magister | reverse complement strand
CATTAAGAACCTTCTCATGTACTTATCATCTGACCTTATCCTACGTACATCCTGTGGGTCGTAGGGTCCAGTGCCTTCTATCTTCTGCAGGGCGGCGGCACGAAGCTGATCTATCTCCGCCTTGGTGGGCTCAGGGGGCACGGCCGACATGCTGGCTGGCTGGCTGGGGAGGAAGGGAAGGTGATGATACAGGGTAATAGATGATGGCAGGGTGAGGATACAGGGTAGAAAAGGAATGATAGGGTAAGGATGGCAGGGTATGATTATAAGAAAGCAGGAATAACAGGGTAAAGATGCAGGGAAGAAGGAATGATAGCAGGAAATAACGAAAAACTTAATGTATCCTTCACGGACTTCACAAAACATATGTTAAGAGTTGAAAGGGAAGCTCTTAGGAACATTCTGTATAATTGATGGTGTTGCAAGACAGTTAGTGGGGGGAATTAATGCATTTTATAGTATAGAGACGCAAGTGCATGTGTGTGAGGGTGGATGACAAACTAAGTGGAAGTGTTAAGTTTGTCTACAGTTGTATAATGTTTCAATAAATGGGTGTACGAGAGAAATAAAAAGTAAATTATGAAATGTATATAAGTTCAAGACTAAAAAAAATAATGAAAATGTATAAACAGTAAACAGTATTGGCATGGCTGTTTGTAAGATGACACGGTGTTGTTTGCAGAGTATAGAGTTGGATTCTATAATGCATGTACAAGAAGGAAACTGAAGGTGAATGTTAGGAAAAATAAGGTGATGGTTTTTGAAATAAGGATGAGTGTGACATCAGTAGGAAGGTGTTAGGTAGTTCAAGGAGGAGAGAAAATGGAGGAAGTGAATATGCAAACATGGAGGGAAGGAAGGAGGACTAGGAGAGAGAGATGTAAGGTGTGTTATAGGATCTACTTACAAGGATTATGAGAGGTAAAGAAAGGGTTAAGGAACAGTATTTTCCTGCCAACAGTCAATATGGATCAGAGACTTGGACATGGAATAGGGTACAGATGTCGTGTGTGTGTGTGTGGATGAACAGTGGAGAGATGTGGAAGATATTAATTACTCCATCCAATCTTTTTAACACTCTGGATTAGTGTGTTGGTATTTCAGTCATAACTACAGATAACAAACCTAATCTTTTCAATCTTTCCTTATGTTCAATCCTTTTAGCTGTGGATTAGGTGATGCCTTCCACTATTTCCTCTCCTCTTCCACATATAAAACAAATGTAATATTGAATGTAACCAAATGTAAGTGTATGGAGAGAGAGAGAGAGAGAGAGAGAGAGAGAGAGAGAGAGAGAGAGAGAGAGAGAGAGAGAGAGAGAGCCACAATTTCATACTTAAAAAAAAAAAATAAGAAAATGTTGAATAAAATGTAAAAGAATTGAACGAGAAAGTGGAAGAAAATGACTGGTACAATTTTACATCTTCACCAGAATGTACCTGGATATAAATAACACTTTTCGTATAAATTTGGATCCATTTCGAATGATATTGACGTTGAATATCTCACAAACTCTATGAATTTGCGACGGAAATGTAATGAAAAAAAAAACCTTCTCAGAATGAATCAGGTATATAATGCATTCAGGTGAAGATGTACAATAATACCAAATGAATGAACAATGAAAAAGAAGTGAAGTGAAAGAAAATTAATACCAAGGAAAATTAGGGTAGAAAGTAGAGAAAGACTAAGCATAACTACGAACAAACAAACAAACACACACACACACACACACACACACACACAAAACACACACGCACATACACATACATATAAACAAAACACACATACACAAACACACACATACACATACTCTTACATTCTAACCTTCCTTCCTTATACACACGTACACAAACACATACACACACACACATACACAAACACACACACATACTCTTACCTTCTAACCTTCCTTCCTTATACACACACACACACACACAAAAAAAATAAAAAAAAACACGCGTACACACACATATATACACACACACGTACACAAACACACACACACATACTCTTACCTTCTAACCTTCCTTCCTTCTAGCACAACAAACACACACACACTACCTTAAACCTCCCGAAGATAAGCACACACAGGTTATCTTATCACGAGGAGGAACACACACACACACACACACACACACACACACACACACATAAACACAATAATAATAACCTTTACACTCCCTCCCTCACGTCCTTGGTCTTGGTCTTAGGTTGGGTTCCAATCCTTCCCCCGATCAGCTGGTCAGGTGCATTTGACTACACATATATTATTAGTATTACTTCCTTAATCTATACTAATATTGTGGTGGTAAAAAATGAATTTATTTTATCTATGTAATTTTTAATTAGTATGAGGTTTGTTAGTGTATTTTTTTTTTTCTTCTTATTCTTAGGCTTGGAATTTGGCGGAGTAAATTTCTTAGCCCCTGAATCATCTTGGTCATTCTTCTCTGGACTGCCTCCAAGGAGCCTATATCCTTCCTATAATATGGTGACCAAAATTGAGCTGTATAATTTAGACTCCACCTAGATTATGCAGCTCAATTTTGGTCCCCATATTATAGGAAGGATATAGGCTCCTTGGAGGCAGTCCAGAGAAGAATGACCAAGATGATTCAGGGGCTGAGATATTTACCCTACAAAGATAGGTTAAAACGTCTTAATCTCCACTCCCTAGAGAGGAGGGCAAGAGGGGATATGATTGAGGTTTTCAAATGGGTAAAAGGAATTAATAAGGGAAACATTGATCAGGTTTTAGAAATTAGTAGTCAGGATAGGACACGTGGAAATGGGTACAAGCTAGAAAAACTTAGATTCAGGACAGACATAGGTAGATATTGGTTCACTAACAGAGTCGTGAACGATTGGAATAGGCTGGGTAGACACGTAGTAAGTGCTGAGTCAATAAGTAGCTTTAAAAGACGGTTGGATCAGAGTATGGATAGGGATGACAGGTGGGATGGCTAAATATTGGATTATTCCAAGGGTGGGATATACCGAGCGTAACTTTATTGATCCTTCAGGACCAAACAAGCGTTTTTCTTCTGGTTCAATTATGGTTCGGGGGATCGAGAGTTTTAGGGTTGAGGATTTAGAAATATATGAGACACGTCGTGGATGGTAGTGGAAAAGTTAGCCAGGATTGACAGGAAGGCTCACTTCTTAGCTGCCATCTGCAAGACGCAGTACCCTCGATTGGAGGGTTTTTCTGACGGAGAGGAAACTTAGCCTGTGCCTTTTGCTTGCTTGTGTTTAGTGTTAGAATGTGTTAGAGATAGAATGTGTTAGTGTTAGGATGTGTTAGTAGTATTGTGTTAGAGTTGGTATTGTTACCTTAGGGGGGGTGGATTAGTGAAGTGTTAAGGCAGAAGAGGCTGACTTTAGCCCGTGCCTGGAAGGAGTAAGGAGGAGTGCTTCCCTCCCTTACCGGATGTATGCCCCGTGTTGATATTACCGTGTTTGTTTTGGGTGTAAAATATATTTGTTGTCGAGTGATGCCTCAGTTTTGTTACTCCCTCAGTAAATTCAGTGCCTTCTAAGTGGTATTAACATCTTAGTGCTACTATACGCTCGGTCTGTAGCTCCTACCATAACAACTACCATCAACGCTACAGGGTGAGAAGGGAGTGACATTACAGGGGGACAAGAAGCTGCCTCGTGTAGGTCATTAACTGGCCTTTGCAGTCTCCTAATTTCTTCTGCTCTTATGTATATTTGAACATTATATTGTTTCTTATGACTAGCTTAATCTATACGGTGGTGCAGTGGTAAGCGTTCGGGCATGGGAGCCTAGGGTTCCGGGTTCGAATCCCCGATATCCGCTGACCACTTTTCAATATTTGATATCACCGCCGAGTGGCCAAACACTACCCAAATTGCTACCATACTGTCCTCAGACGGGACTTACAACGTTAATATGCATCTGAGGCTGTAGCAGCAATAAGCCTCACTCGTTCTCAACATATTCAAGAGAGAACGTAAACATTTGAGGCGTCACTGTAAAAATTTTAAAACCTACACCAAATAACAGGCGAGGCAAATCCATCTGTGCCTCCATATGCCTACTGGTGCCAACGGTTATAAAAAAAAACTAATATTGTAATGATAAAGAATGCATACATTTTTTCTATCGTTTTTTTAATTGCTGAGATGGTTTATCATTTTTTTTTTTTATATGTGTATGACTAGGAGGAAAGCGAGAACTTTTATTCTTATAAATGTCGCCGCTATTATATGTATCTGTGTTTAAATATCATCAAACGTCTGTTATCGAGAATAAGGCTGATAATGGTTACTAAGAAGATTATGGGAAAAAACAGGATTGAAGGCGGCGGCTTTCATTGTTTATCTTCCTTCTCGACTGTTTGTTTGTTTTCGGAAATCAATATTAGTTTTTAATTTTCATTACTATCCCTTCTTTTTCTCATGATCATTATAATCATTATCAGCCTTATTTTTCATAACCGGCTTTTGATAATCATCTTGAACTTCAACTTCCAAATAATAGAACCTGCTACAGATGTGCAGGAAAGGATTGATAAAGGATTGGAACCCATACAACCTCCTGTTACAGATGTGCAGGAGAGGGTAGATGGAGGACTGGAACCCATGACAAGAACCTCCTGTTATAAGATGATGTACTTTGATCCCTCGTCTTACTCTCTTCATATGTTTTATTTCTTCAACGCGTGTTTCCTGCACGTATATAACCGGTTCTATTATAGGTTCCAACACTTAATAAGGTTGTATCAGTATTATTATTTACCGTTAGTAATATATAATAACTACATAAGTACTCTGTTTCTATATTGTCAAAGGTTAAAATCCTCTCTCATAAGACAACGTTAGGTAATATAGATAAAAAGATAGATTTGTTATCATCTTACATTCAAGTACAAGAAGAAAAAAAAAGGAAACGTAGACATGTAATACAGAAAATAATAAATAGATAAATATACATAAATACATAGATAGAAAATAAATAATACACAACGAAATATTGGAAAGTTAATTAGAGGAATATAATTGATATAACAACACAGATAACATAGAGTAAACATTGTAACACATAATAATAGTATAGACAAATAGATCAAAACAATAGTTCTTCAATAGATAAGGAATATATACTGTATAAACATAAGTACCATCCTTCAGATAAGAGTACATACATACATACATACTTATAGATATATACACGCACGCACACACACACACACAGTTAGTCAGTGTTGATATAGTAAAGGCAGAGGACGTACTAGGAGGAGAGAATAAAGAAGAAGAAGAAGAATAGGAATAATAATAATAATGGCCACTACTACACCTACTAATTGTGCAGTGTTTCTTCAAGACGGTAAGAATATTATTATTGTTATTATTATTATTATTATTATTATTATTATTGTCATTATTTTTTATTATTGTTATTATTCTTGTTATTATTATTATTGTTATTATTATTATTATTATTATCATCTTTGTTGTTGTTAAATGTTATCTTATAATAAATAATGGAAAATAAAAATTCCCAAATTATAGTAGTTCAAAAAGTAGATAAATAAATAATTAAAATCAATCAATAAATAAGATAAAGTATAATTGAATTAAATCAACGAATCATCGCTATTACAGTATCTCTACAAAAGATAACTGTTATCTTTTGGTTTCTCTTCCACCTTCTCTATCTTGAAAATTTTTTTTACGTAAATATGTTTTTTTTTCTGTTTTACTTTCAGCATCTTGAACAAATGTATGATGTGAGGGTTCAGTTTTATTTTGGTTTCTATTTTAAGTGATCGGTTTCTAGAACAATTAGTACGTCAATATTTCTTTTTTTTTCGGTTTCTATTCTACGTTCTCTATCTTGAAAACAATTATTACTTTCAAAACCCTTTTAATGTATAAAAAAAATTATAAAAAAAAAACCCCGATGCGAATCATAAATATTAAAAAAAAAATAATAATAATAATAAAATATTCTAGTTTTTTTTTTTCTATTACAAAATAAATACAACTAGAAATACAACTTTTTTTTCTGATATCATATTTTATTTGAGTTGTTGATTTATTTATTAATTCATTTATTTATCTATTTATTAATTCATTCATTTATTTATCTATATTGATGTTTATTGACGTTAATTAGTATAACGCAATATTTATCGATTATTTATTTATTTATTTATATATTCATGTTTACTAATACAACGCATTAGTATAATTATAATAACGATGTAAATATTAGTTCAGAATTTGAATCTTACGTAGAGTGAAGAAAAATTATTTTATCTTTTATTATTATTTTTAAAGTTTTCTAAGTAACGCATTATATAAAAAGTGAAGAAATTATCATGGTAGTGAATAAGGTTAAAGTTAAGTAAATTACGTCATTCTAGCGTCCCTCGTAACACCCTCTCTCTCTCTCTCTCTCTCATACACAAGTCTCCCCTTAAATATATCAAAGAAAACCATATTATTATCATTTACTTTTATGGTTAAGTGTGATATGAATAAATATTTAGAGGATTTAGACTACACACACACACACACACACACACACACACACACTCATATACACATACACACATACTACTTAACGCACACACACACACACTCATATACACATACACACATACTACTTAACGCGCGCACACACACACACATACACACACACACTTCATCTTATCACTCGTTTCATATGATATTGATGTTTTGGTATGTAAGCATCCCGCCGCCATGTTGCTACTCTCACCTCCTCTTATGTTATCACTCTTTCCTCACCTCACACACAACTGACATGACATAGAGACTCACAAATGCATTAAAACACGTCTATAATGAACTATATATGAATTAATCTTAGATAATACTATGAAAAAGCGAGTAATCTACACCAGCTGGGATACAACTAATGTTTCATCAATGTACACTCACACATACACAACACACAAGGCACAGATAATCACATATACATCATAATTAACAGGGTAGTAATTGTAGTTATGTATCATTAATTATGTGATGTATTATACGCGTTAAGACCGAGATTCTAAATATGAAGTAGGAGTAGTAAAATGGCTGCCGGTTAGAGCTTCAAATACGAAACTATCTGTTCTCTTCCCAACCATAGATGTAAACACGTTGCCACATTGTAAATTATATTATATCCATTTAACTCACCTGTCTATCGTATTGACACACTTTTTATAACACATTGAAACAGGAAATATAAATAACTTTCCATTCATTCATTACAGAGGTGAATAAAAAGTAAACACAACGAGGAAATATTCAAACTTAAACAGTCACTGGTATTATTTCCCGCGCAAAATCAATGGTCTACCAGTGTGTGCCTTCCCCCCCCACACTATAAATACCCCACCGGCACTACCAGACGTCTCATTACCAGTTCACAGCACGGAGGGAGCGCTATGTAACTCCATAGTTTCTAACATACTAATAATAAACCCATACTATAATAAATACAATAAGTGAAAA
>JAPQNM010000037.1:6301350-6328850 GCA_029783475.1 Metacarcinus magister | reverse complement strand
TGTACTGACTGTTTATATTGTTGTGTTACAGTTGTGGTCTTTGTAACATGTACTGTACTATTCTCTGTACTAACTGTGTGTGTGTGTACTATTCTCTGTACTAACTGTGTGTGTGTACTATTCTCTGTACTAACTGTGTGTGTGTACTATTCTTTGTACTAACTGTGTGTGTACTATTCTCTGTACTAACTGTGTGTGTGTACTATTCTTTATACTAACTGTGTGTGTGTATTCTTGTGTTGCAGCGGTGGTCTGAGTAACTTGCTGTATTACTGTGCCCTGCCCGCCTCCCATCCCGCTAAGGCCACCGAGCCGTCTGAGGTGCTGCTCAGGATCTACGGACAGGTGAGCCCAAGGACAGGTGTGATTATTACATACACGAACGCAGGATTACATACACTAACACATAATTATTACATACATTAATATTCATAAGTTAACCAATGAGAAGCTTAGAAAAGAGTGAAAAGGCGTGGCTTAAAAGTAAAGTAGAATTTAGTGCAGTTTAGTTGAGAGAGAGAGAGAGAGAGAGAGAGAGAGAGAGAGAGAGAGAGAGAGAGAGAGAGAGAGAGAGAGAGAGAGAGAGAGAGAGAGAGAGAGAGAGATGTACAGTTAACTGGCTAACACAGGTGTGGGTCTTATTAAGTTAACTATTACTATTCTCCACAGGTGTTAACAGGAACAGTATTCAAAGCGAAGTGAAAATATATATAGAACAAGAATGAATATTGATCGATTACATATTTTTTAGGGATAGTGGTGTATTAAATGAACAGGATTGTATAATTTGGTTTATTTCGTATTTCTCAGCTGATGTCCTAACCTAAACTAAATTAAACCTAACCTAACCTAACCATAACCAAACTTAACCTAACCCAACCAAATCTAAGCGAAACCTAACCTAGCCTTACCTTACCTAACATAACATAACATAAACTTAACCTAACTAAACCTGACCTAACATAACATAACATAAACCCAACCCAACCAAACCTAACCTAACCTTACTTAGACCTAACTTAAAGTAACCTAACATTACATAACCTAAACTAACATAACATATATCTAACCTATCCAAACCTAACCTAACCTAACAACACACACACACACACCAGACCACTTCTCCTCGTCTAGTCTAAAGTCAGCATCTTGTGTAGTGAAGAGGTGACAGCCTAACTCAGCTCTCTTCACCCTTCACCCTTGTACCCTTGTCAGTCAGTATGCAGAGTCAGAAATCAATATGAGGAACACTTACTTATATTCATAGTTCAAAAAAAATCTATACCAGCTAAGTGTGTGAGTTAGTATAGGGACGGAAAGAACAATTAGTTATAGTGAACAAATTATATCAAATAGAGAATCTGGGTTTGTCAAAGAACGGTTAACTAACAAAAACAGGAAAGAGAGTATGTAGAGGGTGTAATAATAATAAGATCAAATAAATATAAAGAGAAAAAGATTAATAAGAAAATAATTAGGCAGCAAAAGGCCAGTTGGTATTGCGTAGTATGGCTTGAGGGAGGAGGAGGAGGAGGAGAAAGCCACGTGTGTGTGTGTGTGTGTGTGTGTGTGTGTGTGTGTGTGTGTGTGTGTGTGTGTGTGTGTGTGTGTGATGAGGCGTTAATAAGGAATGACCTCTAATAATGCTGAATAATGATGATGATAGTGAGGATAGTGATGATTAGGAGTGGTGGTGAAGATGTGTGGGCGTTAGTTTCAATCCTCATCCTCCTCCTCTTCCTCCTGTTTGTCTTCCTCTTATCTACCTTACTTCCTCCTATTCTCTCTTTTTTCTTTTTATTCTTTTTTTGCTTCTCTTTTTTCTTCTCTTTCTCTTCCTCTTCCTCCTCCTCCTCCTCCTCCTCCTCCTCTTCTTCATATTACATTCCTCTCTCCTCCTCCTCCCCCTCCATTTTCAAAAACAAGTATTCCTGGTTACGCCTACCTCCATCACACCCCCAACCACACATACCCCCAACACTCCCCCCCACCACACACCCCTCACCACACACATCCCCCCCCACTACAGCTACACACATCCTATCCTCCCTACAACCCCTTTTCCTTCACCCATTACCCCCTCATCATTATCACCACCACTACCAACACCTAACCTTAACGTAACATAACCTAACTTAACATAGCCTAATCTAATTTAACCTAACACCACCAGGTAAAGATTCGTTTCTTGAACCACTCAATATTTTGGGCAAAACTATTTTTTTTCTGATAGATGTTGATGTGTTTTGAATTAATCTGATGTTTATGTATTTTTTTTATTTTTAGTTTGATATATTTTATTTATTGGTATTAATGATAGACAGTAAATTAAGACTATGCATACAGTGGTTCCTTAGCAGACATATTACCTTTATCATCAATAGTCTTACACACACAATCACATCAATAACAACTCGTGCATTTCTACCTTAATTGTATACACATATATGTTTTCAGTATTACTTCAGAATATTAGTAAATTAGTTTTAGCTTTTTCATTGTTTGTCATGCCGTGCAGCTCATATTTGTTTTCCTCCCTCAATAAGTGGAAGGTAAAGATTGCCATGAAAAAAAAAGTCAGTGAATTCAAAACCATCAAAATCAATAAGAAAAAAATTGCTTTGTTACTGAAAATCTTCTCAGAGCTGCAGTTAAATAAGCCTAACCAAACCAACTTAACCTAACCAAATAAAACACATCAAACCAAACCAAACCAAACCAAACCTAACCTAACCTAACTTAACCAAACCAAACTAAACCTGTTACAAGCAGATAAGAGCTTCAAAAATTGAGCCAAACTTACCTTATGTAGTATGTGCGTGGGTGTCTGTGAACTTGATGCTGTGCCCTCAAGTGTTCTCGCTAACCTTTGAGCAATAATTATTACGATTTGACGGCTTGAAATTATACGCTGTTCAGCAGGAAGCACACTGAACACTCCGTGGTAGCACACTGAACACTCCGTGGTAGCACACTGAACACTCCGTGGTAGCACACTGAACACTCCGTGGTAGCACACTGAACACTCCGTGGTAGCACACCGTGGTTTTGGAAACACTTTAGAGCTTTCTTCCTCTCTCTAATACTTTTTTGGGTAAAATTTTACATCTTCACCAGAATGCACCTGGTTATAAATAATACTTTTCGTATAGATTTTGATCCATTTCGAATGATTTTGACATTTATTTCCGTCGCAAATGCATATATGATAAGATATCCTAATCACCCCCAAAGCTTGGGGACTTGTGGGAATGCGGTGTTCTTGTGAGAAGACGAAATACAATGATTTACACTAAGAATAGGGTGCCAGTCACTAACATAACCTAACAATGAATGACTTATAGACGAACGCACAACCGAGGTCAACATCACTCCTCTCCCGCTACCTTTCTCCACGGCAAAAAGACTCATCTCCCTAAGGTGCCACTCTAGTCACTCTACCTGGGACAACACACTCAACAATCCCCTCCGCGCCACCTCCATGGGACAATATCGTACGTCTTCTCCACAACCATGGATAAGGCAAACGTGCCGAGTTTTAGATGCCGCTCTAGCCCGCCTCAGCCTTGGACACATGGACTCTCGGCTCACTTATACCTATCTCCTGGTCCTTACTGGCCCCTTATACTGGTGCACGAATGTGGAGGAAACAATCTAACACTTCATGCTGCAGTCTGCCCGCTCGTATTCCCACCGAATACTTCTATGGCGTCAACACCTCGCCCTAAACATCACCAAACCTGCCCATCCTGCTGGGGGCGGTGGGCGTGCATCCCTCACCACAACCTGCCGTCATCCGCCTCACCTGCGCTGCCCTCAGGAACACCGGTCACCTAGCACGCCTGTGATCACCTCGCACGACACCACCAGGGCGAGTACGGCCTAATACACCGTCACACCGTCACAGCCCGAAACACCAGCAACAACAACACTGACGGTCACAAAACATGTAGTGTGGCTACGAAATAAATGGCGTCTGCCCTCACCTACCTCCCGATTTTCGATCATCGAACATTTGATATCTTCAAAATTAACATAACAAAACCTAAATTAACCAAACCTTAACCTATATTGACAAATAACAGAACCTTGTTCAAACCAAACTAAACTACCATATTCCCAAAGAGAAGGTCTCAGAAAACATAGAATATCTCACAAACTTAAGAATTTGCGACGGAAATTTAATATAGAAAACCTTCTCAGAATGCATCTGATAATGTAAAACTACAACTCTGAATTCTCTAGAGCATTCAGGTGAAGATGTAAAATAATACCTTTTTCTTATCAAGTCTTATGGAGTGTTAGCTGCACCGCACACACACACACACACGCAGTCACACTCCTTATTGAAACTGAGCCGCCCGCCGCTCGCTTTGAAAATCGTGGGTGATAAGACATAATGAGATGTGATTGGCTCAAGAAGCCATTTGACTATAAACAATTGACTTCATTGGCTCTCGTGACACGAGACTCCATTTTTCCCTGGTGTGGCGATGTCGCCACTTCTGAGACGGTCGTCACTTTTACCCGCCACACCAGCAAGATGTCACGCAGTAATACGGTTGGCTACCATCAAAGCCTTAACAATGGTGTGTTATTGCCGCTACAATTTTTATCTTTTCAATACATTTACGAAATATTAAATAGTGGTATTTTTTCTGTAATTCAGCGGCATGACTGTTTGAGGAGATCTAAACAAGTTTCTGAGGTTGAATTTGCAGTGCATTATAAAGGCAAAGAGATATCGAAGCGAATATCAACCCACCACCACACCTGCACATATCCTACACTCCCTACAACCACTTTTCTTTCACCCATTACTATCAGGCGGCGTCACACTACCACTTCTTCCGTCAACTTGGTGAAAATCGACAATTTCTGGAGCGCGCCCCGTCACACACACACACACACACACAGCCGTTCATCTACACTGTTTCCCGCCACTGCAAACAAACATGGCTTCAACACCCTGGCAAACAGTCACTTCTCTACACTTCATTATTTCTCTTGTCCACCGATGATGATTGTGACTGTGTGCGTTTATACTCCATGGTGTGAAGGAATTAAAGAATGGCTTGAAATCAAAGTCTTTCGAATAATCTAGTCATGCGAGACACTATTGGTTATAATGAAACCACAAATTAAATGTAACCTCATGTGCAATGATTCAATTGAATATTTCTAATCATTTGGGAAATTTGAATTTTTAATTTACATACAAGTTAACGATTTACTTCGAATAATTTCATATTATCCACTATGCATTCCGATTTAATTAAAAAGTTGACAATCTTACCCTATGAAGACGATCCTGTCCGTCTGACCGATGCACAAGGAAAAAGAACACGGAGAAAAAACACGTAAACACTTAACATTGACGGAAAAAGTACTAGTGTGACGGCGCCTTCAGTTTCCCCTTCAATTCCTCCCTCGTCATTACCAGCCCCACCACACACCACTACCAACACCTAACCTAACCTAACTTTACCCTACCTTACCTTAGCTAACCTAACCTTTCCCCTGCAGGTTCACGGTGAAGACGCCCTTGAATCTGTGTTGGCCGAGAGTGTGATCTTCGCCTTGCTGTCTGAGCGTCGCCTTGGCCCCAGGCTGTATGGTGTGTTTCCAGGAGGCAGGCTGGAACAGTTCATTCCGGTGAGGGAGTGTGCGATGAGGGGGGGGGAGTGAGTGTGAGAAAGAGGGAGTGTACGAATGTGTGTGTGAAGGAGTGAGTGAGTGTGTGTGTGTGGGTAAGAAGTGTGAGGAAGAGTAAGTCTACGAGTGAGTGTGTAATGTGTGGGTTATGAGTGGGTGGGTGTGGGTATGAGTGAGTGTACTACGAGTGGTTATGAGTGGTTGGGTGTGGGTAAGAGGAAAAGTGAATGTGTGTGTGTGTGTGTGTGTGTGTGAGAGAGAGAGAGAGGAGAGTGAGTGTAAGTAAAATGAAGAATGAGAATGAGTAAATAAAAATAAGATAGTAAGAGTAAGCTAATTCCTGTGTGTGTGTGTGTGTGAGAGAGAGGAGAGTGAGTGTACGTAAAATGAAGAATGAGAATGAGTAAATAAAAATAAGATAGTAAGAGTAAGCTAATTCCTGTGTGTGTGTGGAGAGAGAGAGAGAGAGAGAATCATATTACCTTTTCATGTGATAATAATTATGTTCCTTAATTAAACATTCAAATTAAATAATTTGGTATTTAGCGATGATGATTATACTACTACTACTACTACTACTACTACTACTTATACTACTACTACTACTACTACTACAGGTTACACAAATTGATCGAAACTTCTAAAACTTTCACACACACACACACACAAACACACACACACACACACACATACACATACACATACACATACACACACTCTTCCCTTCCTTTCACCCTTGTAACCTATCATTGTACTTAACCCAGGCCCGTCCACTCTTCACACACACACACACACACACACACACCATTCCCTTCACCTTTCCCCTTCCCCTTCACCCTTCACCCTCTCCCTTCACCCTTCATAACCTATCATTGTACTTTAACCCAGGCTCGTCCACTCTTCACACATGAGCTTGCAGATCCTGACCTCTCTGCCATCATTGCTACTAAGATGGCCAATATACACGCCCTCAATGTGCCCATCAGCAAGGAGCCAAGTTGGATCTGGAACACAATGGAAAGGTGAGCATACAACTGCGCACTAATACTTTATACAACTGCGTACTAACACTGTATATAACTGCGCCTTAATACTATATACAACTGCGCACTAATCCTGTAAACCACCACCACCACTACTACTGCTACTACTACTACACACGTCTCTCATAGCAGCTTAGTGGAGGCTCTTCATATTGTGTTGTTAGCTAATGTGGTGGTACTTCCAGTATTTCTTGAGACAATTTCAGGAGTTCTTGAATGTTTTTTGATGCGATTCCAGAAGAAGTGTTTTTTCAGGTGATTCCAGGGTTCTGTAAGTGTTTTTTTATATATACAATTCCAGGATTTCTTGATACAATTCCAGGATTTTGTAAGTGTTTCTTGAGTCATTCAATCCCATACCAGACTATTTCATACCTCTTTTTTTTTTTTTAACTACGTACATACTTTCTCTCCTCTATCATTCTTTTCTTGAGGTTTGTATTTTATTTCAAGACTGTTCGATCCTTAGTGGACCTATTCAATAATGATTCTTAATATCCTTCCATTCCAAGCTGTCTCTTGATAACAGTATTCCAAATTGTCCCTCAATAAGGCTATGTGCTATGTCTTTCAAGGTATATTGAGCTTCTTTTAAAACTTATGAATACCACCCATCTCCAGCTCAAACACACACACACACACACACACACACACACACACACACATATATACACACACACTCTTGAGAAAAAAAGAGAAAGGGGAGACTTTATAGCATCAAAAGGTCTGGAAAAAATGGATAGAGATGATCTGTTTGTGTGTTGGGACAGAACAACAAGAGGACATGAGAACAAACTGAAAAGGACTACATGCAAGAGAGACATGAAAAAATACAGCTTCCCATATAAAAGCATAGAAGCCTGGAAGAAATAAATAAACTTGATGCTGAAGTAATTAATGCAAGAAATATTCATGATTTCAAAAGCAAACTGGATAATAATAGATTTGGAGACAGACGGGACAGTACGAACATAACTCTTTTAATGTATATTACAACTAGGTAAATACACACACACCTAACACCTGCCCTCCCCCTCCAGATGGCTCCGCACCAGCCAAGGGTTCCTGAGTCAGAAGCCCCAGCCGGGTGGAGACGGAGAGTACGAGAGCAGCCTGGTGGAGCGGCTACAGAAGGTAGACTACAAGGGTGAGATGGAATTCCTACGTCAGGTTGTAGCCAAGGTACAATCACCCGTCGTGTTCGCTCACAACGACATGCAAGAGGGAAACATTCTCCTCAAGACAGGACCTAAACCAGCCACAGGGAATGACCGCATCGCCCTCATCGACTTTGAGTATTGTTCCTACAACTACCGCGGCTTTGATCTCGCTAACCACTTCTGTGAATGGATATATGAGTACAAGCTTCCCGTGCAACCTTACTTCACGGTGGATCGAGACAATTACCCGAGTAGGATGAAACAGGTGGGTGGTGGTGGTGGTGGTGGTGGTGGTGTGACTTTATATTGCTATCATTACAAGTCTGTGTGTATTTATCTATAAGGCCTCGGCTTTAATCCTATGGTCCTATCTCTATTTATATGTCTAGTTTTTCCTTCAGTTGATGTACATTCTTTGCCATTATCACCTCTTCCTTCAGTCCATTCCAAGTATCTATATTTGTACAGTTTTCCCTTCAGTTGATGTACATTCTTTGCCATTATCACCTCTTCCTTCAGTCCATTCCAAGTATCTATATTTGTACAGTTTTTCCTTCAGTTGATGTACATTTTTTGCCATTATCACCTCTTCCTTCCTTCAGTTCATTCCAAGTATCTATATTTGTATAGTTTTTCCTTCAGTTGATGTACATTCTTTGCCATTATCACCTCTTCCTTCCTTCAGTCCATTCCAAGTATCTATATTTGTACAGTTTTTCCTTCAGTTGATGTACATTCTTTGCCATTATCACCTCTTCCTTCAGTCCATTCCAAGTATCTATATTTCTTTGGGGAAAACTGTACTTTTTTGTATGGTTCAAGCAAATTCCTTTTTTGCAATTTATTCTTGTGTCTTTAAATTTTTAGCCTCTCCTTTTCTTCTTAATATTAGGTCTTTTCTATATGTTTCCTCCAGGTTGTTCATCAATTTATATATTGTGATTAAGTCATCTCTTTCTCTTCTTTCTTTCAATGTTGTTAAATGCATTTCTTTTAATCTTTCATCATATTCTGGGTAGGCGGTGGCCTAGTTGCTAGTGGTCGGGCATACCAGCTCAGGGTCCCGCGTTGGAGCCCTGGCACGTGCTGGACACTTTTCTTTGATACTACCGCCGAGTGGCCTAAGATCACCCACATGCTGCCATAACACCATCCTTGCCAGGACTGCAACGTTATATGCGCGAGGAGCTTCTGCTGGCAGCATGAGCCTATCAATAAGAAACAAGGCGTCACTTAAAAAATCTAACCCGCGCTACTAACGGGCGGAGTCCAACCATCTAAGGTCTCCTTGAAGCCTACCGGCGCCATGGGTAAAAGATAAAAAAAAAAAAAAAATACAATGTTAGGTCTTCCAATTCTGGCACCATCTTAGTTGCAATTCTCTGTATTCTTTCTAATTTCAACACGTTTTTTCTTGTGTGGGGACCATATTACTTCTGCATATTCCAGTTTTGGTCTGATCATTGTAGTTATAATGTTTCTCATCATATCTTTATCTAGGAAATGAAAAGCCATTCGTATATTCCTTACCATCCTGAAAGTGTGTGTGTGTGTGTGTGTGTGTGTGTGTGTGTTCACCTGTTGTTCCTCCCTCTCAGGTGAGCTTCATTAGAACCTACCTGGACGCTTATGAGAGGACCAGGCGAGGCAAGTCAGCGGCGGCAGCAGCAGCACAAGCAGCAGCAGCAGCAGCAGCAGCAAGTAGCGGCATCGAGGATTCTACTGCTTCCTTGTGAGTGTGTGTGTGTGTGTGTGTGTGTGTTTTTGTGTGTGTGTGTTTGTAGGGAGTGAAGTGAAGGTAATAAGTTGATGTAAAGAAAAAAAAGAAAATGAAATTGCTAAACCTATTATGTACTACTACTACTCTTACTACTACTACTACTACTACTTCTACTTCTACTTCTACTTCTACTTCTACTTCTACTACTACTACTACTACTACTACTACTACTACTCTTACAACTACTACTACTACTACTACTCTTACAACTACTACTACTACTACTCTTACTACTACTACTACTTCTACTTCTACTTCTACTTCTACTTCTACTTCTACTACCACTACTACTACTACTACTACTACTACTACTACTTCCACCACTATAACCACACCTACAATCATCACCACCACCACCACCACCACCACCACTCTCCCGCTCCCCCAGGCACATAAATGGGACATCGGAGCCTCACCCGCAGCATCCGGCACCCTTCGCCCCCAGTCACCCGGCGGAAGAGACCTTGCTGCAGGAGGTGGCTGCCTTCACCCCCGTGTCACACCTGTTCTGGGCTCTGTGGTCAATTGTACAGAGTCAGGCATCAACCATACCTTTCGGATACATGGTAAGGCACTGTGGCACTCTAGGTTAGGTTAGGTTTGGGTTGGGTTGGGTTAGGTTAGGTTTGGTTTGGGTTGGATTGGGTTAGGTTGGGTTAGGTTAGGTTAGGTTTGGTTTTGTTGGGTTAAGGGGGTTTGGTACTTGTATTGTATTGTTATTGTTAATAATAATAATAATAATAATAATAATGATAATAATGATAATAGTGATGAGCTGCCTTGTGTAGATCAACTGTCCTTTTGCAGCCTCTTCATTATCTTATATTGTTATGATATTGAAGGGAACCTCACCCCTTGGCCCACCCTTTGCCCCCCTTGGCCCCCCTGACCCATCCTTGCCCCCCAGGAGTACGCGGTGACCCGAATGAACCACTACTTCGAGGACAAGGCGAAGCTTCGTTTGGACCAGCTCACCAAACGCAAGTGTGACGCCATTACCGAGGAAGGGTAGTGAGGCGGCACAAGGCAGAACGGAGCGGCACAGAATCACCCACACACACCCACTACTGAAGGCGTTACGCTGCCTTCGTGCTGGGCTGTGTTGTGTGTTCTCGACCCGTACAGTGGGAGGGAAGAGGGACCATGGTGCTATGTTTACTGTGGGAGTGTGTGTATGTATGTGTGTGTGTGTGTGTGTGTGTGTGTGTGTATGTGTGTGTGTGTGTAAGGTTGTCTCAAGTGGTACTAAGTGACCGACATCTGTGGTTATTTTGGTCACCGGCCGATGACTCTGACCTGACAACTAAAGTTTGGTCTTCTTCCTCTGAGTCTTTGGGTTGAGTGTGTGTACGTCAGTGTGTGTGTGTGTGTGTGTGTGTGTGTGTGTGTGTGTGTGTGTGTGTGTGCGTCATGTCACGGTTCATTCACCACGGCACCAAGATTACAGATGACGTGACGTATGTGTGTGTGTGTGTGTCTGTTTTTCCAGTAACACCTTCCTTCCTTCCTTCCTCGTTCACTTCTGTTTCTGGACAAGGTTGATGAAGTATGAACTGTTCTTGTCATTGTTTTTGTATGACCTAATGTATGTGTGTGTGTGTGTGTGTGTGTGTGTGTGTGAGTGTGTGAGTGTGAGTGAGCAGGCCTGTGATTTAATCTGTTACACTCACACTAACAGTAACAGCAAAGTTTTCCTCAATTGAGTGTCTGATAGGAAGTCTGTGATTGGACATAACGCAACATTCATCTTTTCCTCCTCCTCGTCTTCTTTCTCTTGTCTTCCTGTTCCTCCTTCTAAGCTGGAGACAGTGCCCATTTTAATTGTATTTTTAGGTCGCTAGTTGTTAGAGTTGAAGCCAAACTACGGGGATGGCTGTGTTGGGGGGAAGGGGAGGTAGGGGAAGGTAGGGGATGGGAGGGAAGGGTGTGTGGGCTGTGACAACTCTCGTGCACTGTGATGGCTGGCCCCCCTCCGCCCCCCCTCATGTCTGTAAATACCTCACAACGCCCCTCATCATCCACCTGTCACTCATCCATGGCACAGGGGGGGCGGGAGGAGGCGGCTCCACAGGTCGTGTCCTCCGCCTGGTGTCTCCGTCTCTGTCTCCGCGCAGCTTGCAGGTAATGACTGGAGATAATGTTAGGTTGTATTTCACGTCCCGATGCTACTCCTTGGCGGTGGTGGTGCTGGCGGTGCTGGCGGTGCTGCGGAACACCCACGCCAGCACAGCGACGGAACACTTCAAAAGTTGATGCAAACCTAACACCAGTACTGACTCGCGTTCAGTACTGGTACAAAGGTGATGAAACAATACCTTCATCGGTGTACTCTTTTAGGAAACACTCCAGTTATTGTACAAAGATGTGATACAATCAGTCATTACTTCACTCCATCCTTCTCTCAGTAAAGGAACACCAAAGTTTTTGAAAACCTCAACTCTTTTAGATGACAAAGAATTGGTTGGATTTGAGTCAATGAATAATGAGTTTTTACTTTGTTTACTTTGTTTCTTCCTCAAAGAGGATGAAGGTTTGACACATTACAGGGTGTGTAGTGACCTCACACCCTCACACCCTACACAACACAACACAACACAACACCAACACAACACAACAGTTCATAATGACTGGCTGCTCCTTGTGTTGTGTTCCTCATCAACATTAAACATATTCATTCAAACTTGAGTGATGAGCCAAATGAGGAACACATTGGTGCACCTTGTGAAGATGTGTGATCACTGCAACACTGTGTTACAAGGCTCAAGGCTCAAGGCTAATACAATGGTCATTATGCATCACCCGTCGTCTCATTGTACTTGTGTGTTTATTGAACTGTGGTTACGACGCATCATTATGTCAAGCTAACGGGATTTATATACACAGTAATACAATTTTATAACAAGTACTTTATACAAAAGTTTAGCTTCATTTTGTAATGATATAAATGTTTCTTCAACACCAGAATTATGTTGTAGTTGACGTACAAATCTGCAACAAAACATATGGACAAACAAGGAACAAATAAATGCTTCACTCTTACAAACAAGACACAAAAAATTCATACTAATTACAGCATCAATTCTTACAAATTACATAAAACTGAAGCGTTATATTCAAGGAAACGAAGAAGCTAATATAATGTTTTTTCCAAGTGTGTTACAACTTAGAACACTTTCTGTTCTAACCAGACACCCGACAACACGGGTCCAACATTCCCCGGGTACATTAAGTCCACCCGGTCACTCGGTCACCCGGTCACCCGCAGCTTCCACCAAGTGACGGTTTCCTTTGTGCGGGTGACATGTGCAATGGTGTGCGCCTCACCTCACCTCACACTCCTGGCATGTGCTGGACCACTACTACTCATGCTTACAATCAAAACAGGAAGGGGGGAGTGTGGAGGGAGGGAAGGGGGGGTGCAATGTGGGGGGAGGGGGGAGGGACTCTAGGGGTGATAATGTGGTAGGTTGGGAAGGTGAGGAAGTAAGTCACTGTCAATGCACTGTGATGTGAATGTTTACGGTGCCGACACTGTTATTGAAGGTGACAGTCATATTCAACCCTGACTGTCACTGTTATTGAAGGTGACAGTCATATTCAACCCTGACTGTTACTGTTACTGAAGGTGACAGTCATATTCAACCCTGACTGTCACTGATACTGAAGGTGACAGTCATATTCAACCCTGACTGTCACTGATACTGAAGGTGACAGTCATATTCAACCCTTGACTGTCACTGTTATGAAGGTGACAGTCATATTCAACCCTGACTGTCACTGATACTGAAGGTGACAGTCATATTCAACCCTGACTGTCACTGATACTGAAGGTGACAGTCATATTCAACCCTGACTGTCACTGTTATTGAATATTATCTGGGGTAATATTCTTCTCTGGGGGAAATATTCTTTGGTGAATATTCTTTAGTGGAATATTTTTCTCTGGGGAAATATTCTTCTCTTGGGAATATTCTCTGGGGAAATATTCTTCTTTGGAAAATATTCTTCTCTGGGGAAATATTCTTCTTTGGGAAATATTCTTCTTTGGAAAATATTCTTCTCTGGGGAAATATTCTTCTTTGGGAAATATTCTTCTCTGGGGAATATTCTTCTTTGGGGAGTGAGTTTGGTTCAGGGTTTAATAATACAGATGAACCCGTGTCTGAGGGTATGAAGTGTGTTACATGTAGGCTGGTGATACAGACATACAAGGAGGGAGTGTACGTACGAGTGCATGGCAGGGTCAGGTCAAGGTCAAACTCTACTCTGTGTGTACAAGGAGGGAGTGTACGTACGAGTGCATGGCAGGGAGGTGGGAGGCAGTGTTCTGTATGCACGGGCAATACACACTAACCTATACACGTACCCTTATTACAGGTGTGTATGTGTGTGTGTGTGGTTGCTGTGGTAGTGTGGCGAGGCGGTGGCGGCCGAGGCTCGTGTAACAACTCCATACATGTGATATAGTTGTACATATATATTTTACATTACTCGTACTTATCATAACACATACATAGGCTACGTATTCCATTTTTTAAACCTAGTGCCTCACGTTTAAACTGACTTTGAATTGAATTGCAGTGTTGTACGAGGATTGAGTTTATACTGTATGTGCATATTTTTCAACTCCATGTGCAATAGCGGTGTGTGTGTGTGTGTGTGTGTTTTTGTTTTGTGGGATTCTATAACAAGGCATCAGGGTTTGGATTTGTATTGAAGGAGAAATAGTTTTATATACAATCCTATGTTGTTAAGTTGGAGGTTGGCAGAACATTGTATTGCTGGCGGTGTGGTTGTTTTAGGTTGTAGAAAGTTTGGTTTTTATTCCAGTCATGTCAGAATGTGAGTTTAAGCTTTAAAAAATGATGTGTAGGTGGTGTGTGGTGTGTAGATGTGTCATGAAGAGAAACAGATAGACATGTGTGTGTGTGTGTGTGTGTCTGTGTGTGTATGTGTATGCTAGTCGTACAGTAATTCTTGTCAATCTTAAGTCTTTCCCTTGTGTTCCTAAAAAGCCTTGTTCAGTTTGTGCCAAAGTGTCTCCGCCTTAAGTGTTATTTTTAAAGTAATCTTAAACTTCGGGATTATACTTACGGAATGTATTTTGAACATCTACTCAATATGGAAGGAATTATTCAGGTTAATGCTATGCTATGCTATGCTATGCTATGCTATGCTATGCTATGCTATGCTATGCTATGCTATGCTATGGTAACTAACCAACCAGACAGACAGTTTTGAATGGTAAGAGAATAGGAGTTGTTCGAATAGTGTCTTTGCATTCCTTGTTAGAAATAAATAAAGTATAAGTCTGTAATACGAGTCAAAATAATAAAATACTGGGCATTCATTAGCAGGACCAGGAGTCAGAAAAGAAAGAAGTGAGAAACATTCCATTACAGAGAAAAAAAAATATATATATATAAAAAATAAAAGATGAAAATGATGAAAAAAGTATTTAAAAATCAAACAATGGAAAATAATATAGATACAGCTGGCTCATTATTTATTTTAATTGAACGGTATTTTCTTTGACCTTTCGTGGTATTAATTAATTTGCTTGAATGTGGATGATGAAACTGCAGTCTTTATTTTTTTATATATAACATTCCATGCAGAATCACACCTTCAATGCATTATTATTATTATTGATTTATTTTTATTTGATTTATTTATTTTTTTGATCAATTTCACAACGATTGGAATTCACAAATGGTATCTTTTTTTATTATTATTTATTTACCATTTTTCTTCATTGTATATCCTTTCTATATACTACTCTACATTTTCATTTCCTTTTCATTGTATGCATAAACAAAACACATAATGAATGGATAGATAATTAACAAGGAATGTGACAAAAGATATGAATGGTAATGAAGTGAATTTAAAAACGAACGTGAATGAATAATGAAATAACAATGTGATTATAGAAATGAATGACAATAAAGTAATCAGATAATAATTGATACAGTATTTGTATAACTACATAAGTGATGATGTAGCAAAATGTATGAGTGAAAAATGAAGTGATAATGAATGAGAGAACTGAGGACACCACACACACACACATACACACACACACACACACACACACACACACACACACACACACACATCTTACACAGAGAATGAATAATGAATAAAAGTCTGACAATTATGACGAGAGAGGAAAATGAAATAGGAATTGAATAACAAGGTGATAATCATGATGCAGGAATGAAAAAATTCGGGAAAAATGAAAAAAAAAAATATATATAAAATGAGTGAAAAATTAATTGAAAAAAAAATTAGGTAAGAGGTAAATTAAGGTAATAAGAAATATAATACATGAATGAATGATGAATAATTGATGAATCTGTTTAGTGAATCCTTACATGAGTTTCAGTGGTTCATTGGTTCACTGAGTCAAGACGTGAAACAGTAAGTGAAGCAGCACAGGTTTGTTCCAGCACCAAACTGTATAATGTACTAGTGAGGTCAGGCTAGGTCACTCTGGGTCAAATGTTACATCCTCCACCTGTTAGCCAGCTTCGTGTAGTGTTCAGGCTAACTTGGCAGGTAAGCCACGCCCCTTCACTCTTTTCTAAGCTTCTGATTGGTTAAATGATGAATAACTCCTCCCCTTTTTATTTCTTTATACATCTCATTGGTTAACCCATACTAATGCCACGCCCATTTCCCCCTTTTCTCATCCATACGATTGGTTACTAAATAATAGGCTCTCTCTCTCTCTCTCTCTCTGATGCTATATACTCTTATGTTGTGACCTTGAACATAAGTTTTTTTCCTTTCACCCTACCATTCATTTCACTCTCTGTCACCCTACCATCTACTCCTTATCATTCACTCCACTCCATTCCACCCTGCCATCCACTACTCCTTTGTCACCCACCCTGCCATCCACTACTCCTTTGTCATCCACTCCACTCCACCTTGTCACCCACCCTGCCATCCACTCTTTCCACTCCACACTCCTATACTTTCTCACTCCATCTTTGCAGTTCATCCTCTTTCAATTGTTGTCTTAATGCCCTTTTAGCTTGGCACCACAATGTTGTGTTAATGCCCTTTTAGCTTGGCACTACAATGTTGTTTTAATGCCCTTTTAGCTTGGCACTACAATGTTGTTTTAATGCCCTTTTAGCTTGGCACTACAATGTTGTTTTAATGCCCTTTTAGCTTGGCAGATGTTGTTTTAATGCCCTTTTAGCTTGGCACTACAATGTTGTCATCACCTCATCATCTGTCTGGTGATAAGGGAGGTAAGGAGGCGGGGCTTAGACGCCAAGTTAACCTGAACACACACACATACACAGTTAGAAGTGCAGTGTGACCTCTTTGCACACTGAATTCTGGGATCAACACATGTAAATTGTAGTAGTGGTTATGTCGGTGAGTGAGTGAGTGAGTGAGTGCGTGAGTGAGTGAGTGAGTGAGTGAGTGAGTGAGGAAACACACTCACTTTCATGTTGTGATAAGTAGCCTTTGTTCTGCTTTTTGTAGATTGTAACAGTTCCCCCTGAGAGGCCCAGCACAGGACGGGATGAATATGAATATGAATAATACATCTTTTACCAATACACACAATGGTTTTCTTAATATTTTATACCTTGCTGGGGCACTCAAAATGATCAGTGTCACTATATCAAACCGTTCAACACTATAGCTATCTATCTACGGGTGTATATCAAAGACCTGAAGCAGAATTTGAATATAAACTAATAACAATAAATTAAACATTGATTCAAATTATAAACACTATTTCTGAGTGATTGTACGGAGCTGAGGCAATATGTATATTTATCATTACAGGTTGACTATTAATATTCCAGTTCCATCAGTTTTCCACCTTGGTCTCTCTCTCTCTCTCTCTCTCTCTCTCTCTCTCTCTCTCTCTCTCTCTCTCATACATTACAAAGGTGTTAAATAATCCCAATAATGAAGAAAAAAAACCGAAAAAAAACCAGGTGATATATTAGAATCAACTTGAAAAGAGAACATAATAATAATTGATATACATTTATTAATCACCGTTAATTAGTGAAACAATACAACAAACACACTAATTGAGACTAATTAATTACAGTATATTCACTCATAATAAATAAATAACTACATTTATAAGATGACTAGATAATGCAACTCTTGTATGGGAAGGGAAGGGAAGGGAAGGGAAGGGAAGGGAAGGGAAGGAAAGGAAAGGAAAGGAAAGGGGAAGGGATGGGATGAGATGGGAAGGGAAGGGAAGGGAAGGGAAGGAGAGAAGGGAAAGGAAGGGAAGGGAAGGGAAGGGAAGGGAAGGGAAGGGAAGGAAGGAAGGAAGGGAAGGGAAGGGAAGGGAAGGGAGGGGAGGGAAGGAAGGGAAGGGAAGGAAGGAGAAAAGAGAAGGGAAGGGAAGGAGAGAAGGGAAGGTAAGGAGAGGGAAAAAGAGGAAGAGAGACAGACAGAAAGAGATAGATAAAAAGAGGAAAAGGAAGGTAGAGAGAGAGAAGGTAGAGAAGAGGTAAAGAAAGAAAGGCAAAGGAAAAGGAAAGAGAGAGAGAGAGAGAGAGAGAGAGAGAGAGAGAGAGAGAGAGAGAGAGAGAGAGAGAGAGAGAGAGAGAGAGAGAGAGAGAGAGAGAGAGAATATAATGGTTTAAGACTGCGAATGAGGTGATAGTGATGATGGTGACGGTGATGGTGACGTGTTCTTGGTAAGGGCGGCCAGAATGAGGAGAGTGGCAGCGGCGGTGAGACACGTGGTGGTAAGCAAAACAGTGTCCAGTAAGTCTGTGTTTCCAACGGGGACAGACGCAACGGCACCCTCACTTGTCTGTTGTTGTTGTTGTTATTATTATTATTATTATTATTATTATTATTATTATTATTATTATTATTATTATTGTTGTTGTTGTTATTATTATTATTTATTTATTTCACTATTCTATTACTATTATTATTATTATTATATCTTCGTGTAATTGTATAGTCATTCGTATGCATTATTTACATCCTTATCATTGTACTCTTATCATTATCACTAGCAAATCATCACTACTACTACTTACTCATCACCACTACTACTACTACTACTTACTCATCACCACTACTACTACTACTTACTCATCACCACTACTACTACTACTACTTACTCATCACCACTACTACTACTACTACTTACTCATCACCACTACTACTACTACTTACTCATCATCACTACTACTACTACTACTTACTCATCACCACTACTACTACTACTACTTACTCATCACCACTACTACTACTACTTACTCATCACCACTACTACTACTACTACTTACTCATCACCACTACTACTACTACTACTTACTCATCACCACTACTACTACTACTTACTCATCACCACTACTACTACTGCTTACTCATCACCACTACTACTACTACTTACTCATCACCACTACTACTACTACTTACTCATCACCACTACTACTACTACTTACTCATCACCACTACACCCTCTATCATTACTTCTACTTCCTCCTCACCCAACACCCTTCACCCCCTCCCCCCTTCCCCCCCTACAGGTGATCACCCAACACTCACACTGAAGGTATGCACGGGTAGCCACTGGCAGAGGTGGGGGCCTGCCGGGGGACATGGCTCAAGGTGGGTGAGGGGGATGCACCCGTCAGACACACCCGTCTCACACTGCACCAAGACCGCCGGGTGAGGGATGTGCACGGGGGCCTCCAGCGACGGGTGATTCTGTCCACTCCATGCCCTACGGAAATGTTGACGGGTGAGTGAGGAAGTGTAGGGAAGGGTTGACGGGTGAGTGAGGAAGTGTAGGGAAGGGTTGACGGGTGAGTGAGGAAGTGTAGGGAAGGGTTGACGGGTGAGGGAGGAAGTGTAGGGAAGGGTTGACGGGTGAATGAGGAAGTGTAGGGAAGGGTTGACGGGTGAGTGAGGAAATGTTAATGTGTTCATATACTTATACACACTAGCACATTCAACACATCCTTGTATTCATGTGTTGTATGGTATCCTGACACACTTGTATACTCACACTACCACACCACACTTATGAATCTTTCCTGGTGAATGTGGGCTACCTTAAGGTTCCCCAAGGCGCGTCCAGCATGTTTTTGCCCGGGACTCCTTTGATACACTTAACATAGTTCTCAGGGGTCTTGTTTGCTACCATGGGGCTCTGACAACGCTGCCTGTCTCTCTCATAAGGTATTGACTCTCCCACCCCGCACCACGGCCCCTACAGTGCTCAAAAGATTGTAAGATTAACACACACCGTTCATCTATTTCCACCTGTGTCTCCCTTCCACCTTTCCACCTCTGTTGTGGCCTAGGAAGTATCAGTCAGTCAGTCAGTCATCCAGTCAGTTAGTCATCCAGTGCGCCAGTCATCCAGTCATCCTCACCTGTGGTATCTGAGGTGGATGGGCACGGTAATGTTAGCCAGCCAGCGTCCGTCACTCAGCTCGTGTACGTGGGTGAAGAAGTAGGCAAGCAGGCGGGGAGACTGGTGCTCTGGCGTCTCTACGTTGATCATCTGTAAGGTAAGGTAAGGTGAGGTGAGGTGTGGTGAGGTGAGGTGAGGTGAGGTGAGGTGAGGTGAGGTGAGGTGAGGTGAGGTGAGGTAAGGTTAAGTGAAGTGAGGTGAGGTGATTTGAGGTGAGGTGAGGTGGTGAGGTGAGGTGAAGTGAGGTGAAGTGAGGTGAGGTGAGGTGAAGGGAGGTAAGGTAAGGTTAGGTTAGGCGTCTCAATGTTGATCATCTGTAAGGTTAGGTTAAGTTATGTTGGGTGAGGTTATGTCAGGTGATGTTAGGCTAGAAAAACAGATTTTGTTGTTGTTGTTGTTTGCCCCTCAGTGCTAAAAAGTCTACACCATTTCGTACTTGGCGTATAAATTAATCCGGTCCTGACGAAGACAGGACCACACACACACACACACACACACACACACACACACCTGGGGTACGTAGAAGTGTGGTCCTCCTACACCCCTGAGGAAGGCCAGTTGGTGTGGGTCGACGTAGGAGCCTGAGGGTAGTGTTTCCTTCAGTAGCACCACACACGAGGAGAGACTTTCAGGGGACGAAAAGTACACAGTGGTCTCAAGCTCCCTGGGGAAATAGGCAACGGTGTCAGGGGTGTGTGATGGGGGGTGAGTGTGGAGGGGAAGGGAAGGTGTGAATGTGAAGGGGAAGGGAAGGTGTGAAGGGGAAGGGAAGGTGTGAAGGGGAAGGGAAGGTGTGAGTGTGAAGAGATGATACGAAAATATAAAAAAAAATGAGAAAAGAAATAAAACCACCGTCTTGAGCCTCACCTGTGGAAGCCTTCATTAATGAGGCGCCGCTCCACCTGTCCACTCATCTGCATCACCATGGGGCAGGACGAGGCTCTCACCACACTCACCACACTCATCACCACACTCACCACACGCCAACACATCATCGTGGGCGTGGCAGAGCCGTGGGTGGAAGGGAATATTTAATACTGTTTTCACCGCCTTAACAGCATTTATTCACCTGTGTAATATGTTCTCAAGGTGTTATTTGGTATGTTGTAATAGTGTGTGGCGGGTGGGTATAGGTGAACACACAGGAACACATGGTACAGATAAACACAGATGTAAACACACTAGAGGTCGCTTCTACACAGACAGTCTTGCTCAATGTGTTAGAGGACGAGGTTTTTGAATGGGTGGCTTTTATATTTTATTATTTATTCATTGTTTCTGTTTATTTTATGGTTATTTGTGGATATTCAGGAGGAAGGTCGGTTTTTTTTTATTATTGTGATATGTCAAAACCCTATTTGATTCATCTTTGCTGGTCTAGTAATAAGAATAATGTTAGAATTAATATTATTTACGAAAACTTCTTCAACAAATCATATTGCAAATTGAGAGATGTTAACTAATGCTCTTGTATTTTATTTTTGTATCTGTGACTGAAATTAATCAATGACGAACAAGTGTTGTTATATTGGCATTAAATAAATACAAAAATATTAGTCCTACAACAAAATGGAAATATACACATTTATTGAGTTTTTAAAATCCAATGTGATCCAATGTGATCTTTCCAATAGTTCCATAGTTTGGTGTGTGTGTGTGTGTGTGTGTGTGTGTGTGTGTGTGTGTGTGTGTGTGTGTGTGTGTGTGTGTGTGTGTGTGTTAATGACTGTCTATCTTTATGTATATCACGACAGCTGTGTGCGTGTGTGTGTGTGTGTGTGTGTGTGTGTGTGTGTAATTCACTGTACAGTCTGCTGCTGGTCTCTCGAGACAGCCGGTCGTCCCCCTATGGAAAGAGCTCAGAGCTCATACTGACCAATCTTTGGGTTGGACCGAGACCACTCACACACAACACACCAGGACAACAAGGTCACAACTCCTCGACTTACATCCCGTACCTACTCACTGCTAGGTGAACAGGGGCTACACGTGAAAGGAGACACACCCAAATAATCTCCGTGTGTGTGTGTGTGTGTGTGTGTGTGTGTGTGTGTGTGAGAGAGAGAGAGAGAGAGAGAGAGAGAGAGAGAGAGAGAGAGAGAGAGAGAGAGAGAGAGAGAGAGAGAGAGAGAGAGAGAGAGAGAGAGAGAGAGAGACAAAATATATACAAAATAAATAGTTCATAACATACATTATTACAATATATGTATTTGGGATTAGTTGACAACTTTTATATATTTATTTATTTATTCATAACTCGTTCAAGACAATGTAATTTTTTTCGTTTAAAATGTTTTCGTTCAAGACAATTTATTAATATTATTATTTTTTAGTTTATTTCTTATATGTTTCCTTCCAATTAATTAATATTATATTTACTTATTATTATTATTATTATTATTATTACTATTATTATTATTATTATTACTATTATTATTATCATTATTATTATTATTATTATTATTATTATTATTATTATTATTATTATTATTATTATTAATATTATTATTATTATTATTATTATTATTATTATTATTATTATTATTATTATTATTATTATTATTATTATTATTATTATTATTATTATTATATTAAAGTTACATTTCTCGGGTAAATACTAAGTCTATTTTTATGATGAAAAAATAATGTGTAAAGTTTGTAGAGCAGACACAAATTGATATGTGGGTGTGTGACAAATAGGAGTTCTGAGGTCATTCTGAGGTTGTATTTAGCGCTAGTAAGACTCCACCTAGATTATACAGCTCAGTTTTGGTCCCCTTATTATAGGAAGGATATAGGCTCCTTGGAGGCAGTCCAGAGAAGAATGACCAAGATGATTCAGGGGCTGAGATATTTACCCTACAAAGATAGGTTAAAACGTCTTAATCTCCACTCCCTAGAGAGAAGGAGGGCAAGAGGGGATATGATTGAGGTTTTCAAATGGATAAAAGGAATTAATAAGGGAAACATTGATCAGGTTTTAGAAATTAGTAGTCAGGATAGGACACGTGGAAATGGGTACAAGGTAGAAAAACTTAGATTCAGGACAGACCTAGGTAAATATTGGTTCACTAACAGAGTGGTTAAATCAGTAACTTATCCATATAATCCTCCATCTTATATGCTTGAGAAGGTTACGTTATTTTAATCATCCATAATGTTACATTGCACGTGGCAACACACACCTGCTAGTGGACGGAACACCTGCACGTGGACGGAACACCTGCACATACTACTTGATTTTATCTATTTATTTTTATCTGTTTTTTTTTTTTTACCACGAGAATGGATGTGTCATTATCAGGTCACTCATATATACGGGATCACTATATGACGTCCAGCTTTTATTTATTTATTTATTCATTATTATTTATTACGTTATTATAATTTACTTCTATTGATTTTAATTTGCATTTACATTTATATCATAGTAAACAACACATATATTTATCTAGACACGCACACTTTACCCCTCACCCCCCCCACCCCTCACCCCTCACCCCTCACCCCTCACCCCTCACCCCTCCTCACCCTTCCTTTCACCCCACCTCACCCCTCCTCATCACCCATTTTCAGTTCCTTACCCTCTTCACACCCCTTCACCCCTTCACCCCTTCCCCTCACCCCATCCAAGGTCCCTTCATTCCTCACACATTCCCTTCACCAACACTTTGTTTTATTTATTATTTATTCATTAGTTTTTTTCTCTCTTTTTTTTTGATAGTCTGACACCCCTTCACCCCTTCACCCCTTCACCCCTTCACCCCCCTTCACACCCCTTCACACCCCCCCTCACCCCTCCATAACTTCCTTCCACACCTCAAAGTCACTCCCTCCCCCTCCCCCACCACACCCCTCCTTCACCCCTCCCCCCCTCACCATCCTCCCTCCCTTCACCCAACCACAGCCTGCCACCACATCCCTTCCTCACCCCTCCACGCCCCTCCTTCACTACTCCTCCTCCTCACCCCTCCTTCACCCCCCCTCCTCACCCCTCCTCACCCCTCCCTCCACACACCTGCTTTGTATATAGTCACGCACTCACTACTGTATCTGTTTTTTTTTCTCTCTCTCTCTCTCTCTCTTAGGGCAGGTGTGTGTGCTCTCTCTCTCTCTCTCTCTCTCTCTCTCTCTCTCTCTCTCTCTCTCTCTCTCTCTCTCTCTCTCTCTCTCTCTCTCTCTCTCTCGTTTTTATGATTTTCGTATGTAATTCTAATAATTAATTTATTACAGCAATTCATTCTTGTTTTTTTTTCCTCCTCCTCCTGCTCTTCCTCCTCCTCTTCCTCCTCTTTCTCCTCCTCCTTCTCTTCCTCCGCCTCCTCCTCCTCCTCTTCCTCTTTCTCCTCTTCCTTCTCTTCCTCCTTCTCCTCCTCCTCCTCCTCCTCCTCCTCTTCCTCTTATTACTACAACTACTACTGCTACTATTACTACGAGTCTTAAATAGTATAATAGCACAGCCTATCCACCTTACAGGCTGCTGCTATAATTATTTAACTATAATTAATGAAGTTATTACGCAAGTAAGAAATAGTTAAGCTTCCCTTTAAATAAGCGTCACATTTCTTACACTTTCTATGAACTCACAAATTCCAACCTCACTCATTTGACGCATTACAAACATACTTAACTGTCTTTGTACTGATTTTTGATTATTTTATTAAAGAAAACTTAATTACGGTTCATTATTTTTTCTCTGTGATTAGACTTAAGATATAATAATGATGATATTAAATAAGATAAAACCGCGCCCCACAAAACTTTTCATGGCGGCCTTACAAAAGAGAGTGACGTATGATGAAGATCTAATCCCAATTTACTCCAGAATTTTGATATAGCAAAAATAAAGCCATGAAAATAATCTGTATATATACATAACCTGATATATATTTTCCTCTATGATATAAGAGGAAAAAAAAACCAAAGAGAGTGACGTACGATTCCTTAATCCCTACATATTCCACTATTTTAATATACCAAAAATAAAAAACATAAAGATAATCTATATACACCTTGCTATATATATTTAATTAACGATGTATGGGTGGAAATAAAGTGAAATATATTGTATGATAATATACAAAATATACCTTAAACCTTACATACACCAACAATATTGATATAGCAAAAATACAAAACATAACAAAATCTATATTAATCATCTTATTTATATATAGTTAATGATATATGAGTGAAAAATAAAATGAAATATACCATACCCGAATCAGCAAACTAACTCTCTAATCCCTACATACATCACAAATTTATCATACCAAAAATATAAACATTAAAAAAACCTACATATACCATTAAACATATATTAAATTAATGATATATGGTTGAAAATAGAGTTAGATATACTGTACAACAACTGCATTTCGAGTCCCCGGCAGCGTAGTGAGGAGAAGCTTGTCTGAAGCCAAACTGTTACTCACACAACCTGGAGGAAACACACTTAATTCACGCTTATATCACACCCCAGGAAGGCAAGACTCACAGGGTACGTGCACCCACGCCTCAGGGTTGTATTGAGTGCATTGCGTGCGTGGTGTGGGTTGCGTGCGGTGTTAAAAGGAGTGTTGAGTGAGGAAGGGTGTGTGTGTGTGTGTGTGTGTGTGTGTAATTAATTGTTTACTCAAAGCTATGACCTTTGTTTATCTGTTTCCCTTGTTTCCCCTCCCCCCTCCCCCCCCTTCTGTGTGTAAAGGGGGGCGTGATGTACTAAAGGGGGGTAGGGTGGGGTCAGCTGGCGCACGTACACACATATAAGTACATACATACGTACGTACACATCATCTAGCTTCTCACGTACACACCTCAACCACCATCGCCACCTTGTGTATGTGTGTGTGTGTGTGTGTTTGTGTATACACCTCATTCACGTACTATACGTACATATATATACACACATGTACGTAATAGTAGTGTACAGCAATGAGATGTGTACGTGTGTGTGGGTGTGGGTGTGTTTGTGTGTACGTGAGTGTGTTTGGGTATATGTAAGTGTGTGTGTGTGTGTTTGTTTGTGTGTGTAGGACTGTAATGTTTTGTAATTGATAATAATGAGTCATAATTATGGATAATATTACCACTAGGTGTTTGGTGTTCACATATAATGATGAGTAGTCGATATACTGCACACACACATTCATTGTATTATTGTACACCTTCACCTCGATGCTCGTGAGAATTCAGGTTTATATTTTTACATTACCTGATGCATTCTGAGAAGGTTTTATTAATTACATTTCCGTTGCAAATTGTTAGTTTGTGAGATATTCAATGTTTTCTGTGAGACCTTCTCTTGGGGAAGTAAAGTTTAGTTTTGGTTTAACAAGGTTCTGTTATTTGTATTTATAGATTAAGGTTATGTTATGTTAGGTTAGGTTAGGTTAGGTTATATAGATATAGAAGCTATCATATGTTCTCTATGACCAAAAGTAGGGAGTTGGATGAGGTGCAGACGCCATTCTATTTCGTAAACAGACGCCATTATGGTGAAGATGTAAGATTTTACACTCATTTTTATTACCATACTTACACACATACATACATACATACATTCATTTTTATTACCATACTTACACACATACATACATACATTCATTTTTATTACCATACTTACACACATACATACATACATTCATTTTTATTACCATACTTACACACATACATACATACATTCATTTTTATTACCATACTTACACACATACATACATACATTCATTTTTATTACCATACTTACACACATACATACATACATTAATTTTTATTACCATACATACATACATACATTCATTTTTATTACCATACATACACACATACATACATACATTCATTTTTATTACCATACATACACACATACATACATACATTCATTTTTATTACCATACTTACACACATACAAACATACATTAATTTTTATTACCATACATACATACATACATTCACATATACATACATACATACAAACATACATTAATTTTTATTACCATACACACATACAAACATACATTAATTTTTATTACCATACATACATACATACATTCACATATACATACATACATACATACATGCATTTTCATATACATACATACATTTTCTCATACATACATACATTTTCACACACACACACACACACACACACACACACACACACACATTTTCATTGCCATACATTTACACAATCATACATACATACATACATACATACATACATACTCTTATCATAACGTGTTATTATGACAAAGCCACCAGGGCTTATCTAGGTCATCCTATTTGTCAGTGAAGCGACTTTGTCAAGTACATAGTATGTGTAAAAACTGCAAACTAACAATAATAACAATAATAATAATGAGTCAAGCGCCTTGGTGATGGTTCCTAAGCCTGTACACTACTAATAATACTGTACACACTGTAGGAGA
>JAPQNM010000037.1:6283850-6296350 GCA_029783475.1 Metacarcinus magister | reverse complement strand
TAGGAAGGGGTGGAAGGGAAGGGAAGGGCTGTAGGAAGGGGTGGAAGGGAAGGGAAAGGGCTGTAGGAAGGGGTGGAAGGGAAGGGAAGGGCTGTAGGAAGGGATGGAAGGGAAGGGAAGGGCTGTAGGAAGGAATGGAAGGGAAGGGAAGGGCTGTAGGAAGGGATGGAAGGGAAGGGAAGGGCTGTAGGAAGGGGTGGAAGGGAAGGGAAGGGCTGTAGGAAGGGGTGGAAGGGAAGGGCTGTAGGAAGGGGTGGAAGGGAAGGGAAGGGCTGTAGGAAGGGGTGGAAGGGAAGGGAAGGGCTGTAGGAAGGGATGGAAGGGAAGGGAAGGGCTGTAGGAAGGGATGGAAGGGAAGGGAAGGGCTGTAGGAAGGGGTGGAAGGGAAGGGAAGGGCTGTAGGAAGGGGTGGAAGGGAAGGGAAGGGCTGTAGGAAGGGGTGGAAGGGAAGGGAAGGGAAGGGCTGTAGGAAGGGGTGGAAGGGAAGGGAAGGGCTGTAGGAAGGGGTGGAAGGGAAGGGAAGGGCTGTAGGAAGGGGTGGAAGGGAAGGGAAGGGCTGTAGGAAGGGATGGAAGGGAAGGGAAGGGCTGTAGGAAGGGATGGAAGGGGTGGAAGGGAAGGGAAGGGCTGTAGGAAGGGGTGGAAGGGAAGGGAAGGGCTGTAGGAAGGGGTGGAAGGGAAGGGAAGGGCTGTAGGAAGGGGTGGAAGGGAAGGGAAAGGCTGTAGGAAGGGGTGGAAGGGAAGGGAAGGGCTGTAGGAAGGGGATGGAAGGGAAGGGAAGGGCTGTAGGAAGGGATGGAAGGGAAGGGAAGGGCTGTAGGAAGGGATGGAAGGGAAGGGAAGGGAGGGCTGTAGGAAGTGGTGGAAGGGAAGGGAAGGGCTGTAGGAAGGGGTGGAAGGGAAGGGCTGTAGGAAGGGGTGGAAGGGAAGGGAAGGGCTGTAGGAAGGGGTGGAAGGGAAGGGAAGGGCTGTAGGAAGGGATGGAAGGGAAGGGAAGGGCTGTAGGAAGGGGATGGAAGGGAAGGGAAGGGCTGTAGGAAGGGGTGGAAGGGAAGGGAAGGGCTGTAGGAAGGGGTGGAAGGGAAGGGAAGGGCTGTAGGAAGGGGTGGAAGGGAAGGGAAGGGCTGTAGGAAGGGGTGGAAGGGAAGGGAAGGGCTGTAGGAAGGGGTGGAAGGGAAGGGAAGGGCTGTAGGAAGGGATGGAAGGGAAGGGAAGGGCTGTAGGAAGGGATGGAAGGGAAGGGAAGGGCTGTAGGAAGGGGTGGAAGGGAAGGGAAGGGCTGTAGGAAGGGATGGAAGGGAAGGGAAGGGCTGTAGGAAGGGGTGGAAGGGAAGGGAAGGGCTGTAGGAAGGGGTGGAAGGGAAGGGAAGGGCTGTAGGAAGGGATGGAAGGGAAGGGAAGGGCTGTAGGAAGGGGTGGAAGGGAAGGGAAGGGCTGTAGGAAGGGGTGGAAGGGAAGGGAAGGGCTGTAGGAAGGGGTGGAAGGGAAGGGAAGGGCTGTAGGAAGGGATGGAAGGGAAGGGAAGGGCTGTAGGAAGGGGTGGAAGGGAAGGGAAGGGCTGTAGGAAGGGGTGGAAGGGAAGGGAAGGGCTGTAGGAAGGGATGGAAGGGAAGGGAAGGGCTGTAGGAAGGGGTGGAAGGGAAGGGAAGGGCTGTAGGAAGGGATGGAACGGGAAGGGAAGGGCTGTAGGAAGGAGGGAGGGAAGGGAAGGGCTGTAGGAAGGGGTGGAAGGGAAGGGCTGTAGGAAGGGGTGGAAGGGAAGGGAAGGGCTGTAGGAAGGGGTGGAAGGGAAGGGCTGTAGGAAGGGGTGGAAGGGAAGGGAAGGGCTGTAGGAAGGGGTGGAAGGGAAGGGAAGGGCTGTAGGAAGGGGTGGAAGGGAAGGGAAGGGCTGTAGGAAGGGGTGGAAGGGAAGGGAAGGGCTGTAGGAAGGGGTGGAAGGGAAGGGAAGGGATGGAAGGGAAGGGAAGGGCTGTAGGAAGGGGTGGAAGGGAAGGGAAGGGCTGTAGGAAGGGGTGGAAGGGAAGGGAAGGGCTGTAGGAAGGGGTGGAAGGGAAGGGAAGGGCTGTAGGAAGGGGCGACAATGAATAATAATAATAAGAGACAGTGTGTGCGTATGTTAATGTGTATGTGCGTGTGTTAATATGTGCGTGTGTGCGTGTGTGTGTGTGTTTTAGGTACAACCCTGAGACGAGAAGGTTGGCCTCCACGCAGGGTGAGATACGCGTTGGACCCTCACACCAAGCCAAGCTGCCGGAGTTCAAGTAAGTACACACACACACACACACACACACACACACACACACACACACACACACACACACACACACTAGTATTCTACCTACACTGGGATTAGGTTAGGTTGAATTTCCCTCTTGTACATGTTAGTAGTAGTAGTAGTAGTAGTAGTAGTAGTCTTCTCTCTGTATAAGTAGTAGTAGTAGTAGAAGTAGTAGTAGTAGTAGTCTTAGTCTGTAGTAGTAGTAGTAGTAGTAGTAG
The DNA here is from genome assembly GCA_029783475.1 of Metacarcinus magister. Taxonomy (NCBI): domain Eukaryota; kingdom Metazoa; phylum Arthropoda; class Malacostraca; order Decapoda; family Cancridae; genus Metacarcinus; species Metacarcinus magister. The sequence goes on along the minus strand of JAPQNM010000037.1, from coordinate 6,293,854 downwards.
TAGTAGTAGTAGTAGTAGTAGTAGTAGTAGCTGTCTCTCAAAGAACAAAAATCATTAGACAGGAGGAAATTATAAGACTTAAGAGATAGAAGAAGAAATATTGAAGTAACACATTTGAAAAGATGATGAAAGGAGAAAAATATTAAGAGTTTAGTTAATAGAAGAACAAATATTTAATGAAAGTATTTAAAAAGAACTGAAGCTATTTACTTATGAATGAAAGTATAGTGTGTGTGTGTGTACATGTGTGTGTGTGTGTATTTACCTAATTGCAAGGTAAATACACACACACACACATACACACTAACTATACTCTTGTTTATATGTAAATAACCTCAGGTCTTTTCAGTGTGTGTATGCGTGCGTGTGTATATATGTGTATGTATGTATATGTACATGTGTGTATGTGTATATATATAACAAAAAAATAAAACACCTTCCTTCATCTATCTCAGGAGTATATATATGTATGTGTGCGTGTGTGTGCGGTTTTTTTATTGATTTTTTATTATTATTATTTATTGATTTTTTTTACTATAACCGCCCCCCCCTCCTTCCTTCATCCATCTCAGGGGTAACATGATAGTGGATGAGCGGCCGGAGGTGTGTGCAGACTGGGAGGAGCAGCGGTGGGTGCCGGGTGCGTCCAGGGACACCGACCTACTCATGTACCTGAGGGCAGCTCGGTCCATGGCGGCCTTCGCAGGGCTGTGTGACGGGGGATCAACCACAGACGGGTGTAATGCTGCATCCAGGGACGACACTACTATCAATGCACTCGAAATGGTATGTTCTGTCACCCGTCACCTGTCATCCGTCACCCGCTTTGTTTTGTCTTGATAGCACTTCATGATCTAGACTTATTATTTTTATTTGACTTGTGTGTGTAGTGTGTTTTTCATTGATTTTTTATTTATTTATTTATTATTATTATTTATTTATTTTGGCTTACTTCTATACACTCACACTCATTCACTTGTACTTGTCTTATTCATTACACACCCACCCTTACTCACCCTTACTCACCCATGCCTCCCGCCTTCCCCCACAGCTGCACAACAGTGACTACGACCACGGCAAGGCCCTGCAAGCCCTGGTCAAGTGTCCAGTACCTGATGGCATCGAAAAGAAGTGGTCTGAGGACGACAGGGTCAGTAACAAAGCATTACATTACCTTACATTACCTTACATTACCTTACCTTACCTTACCTTACCTTACCTTACCTTTACCTTACCTTACCTTGCATTACATTACCTTACTTTACCTTACCTTACTTAAACTAACCTAACCTTACCTTACCTTACCTAACCTAACCTTACCTAACCTTACCTTACCTTACCTTACCTTACCTTACCTTACCTAACCTTACCTAACCTAACCTAACCTAACCTAACCTTACCTTACCTTACCTAACCAAACCTTACCTTACCTTACCTTACCTTACCTTACCTTACCTTACCTAACCTAACCTTACCTTACCTTACCTTACCTTACAATGAAACAAAAGATACTATGTTTACGTGTGCCCTGTGCTGTGCTGTGTTTCCACTGTGTACATTCTCTAATGGTGTGTGTGTGTGTGTGTGTGTGTGTGTGTGTGTGTTTACAACCACTGTGTACATTCTCTAATGGTGTGTGTGTTTGTGTGTTTACAGAAGAGGTTCATGAAGGGGTTGAGGCAGTATGGTAAAAACTTCTTCAGAATCAGGAAAGACTTGTTACCCCATAAAGAAACGGTGAGTTAATGTGTTTGTTTGTTTGTTTGTTAGTGGGGTGATTCTCTCTCTCTCTCTCTCTCTCTCTCTCTCTCTCTCTCTCTCTCTCTCTCTCTCTCTCTCTCTCTCTCTCTCTCTCTCTTTACTTTTCATTTTTGTCTGACATCAACTTTTTTTGTTAAATAAATATATATGAAATAGTACTTTTTTTTTCTCTTATTTCTATATTTATTAACTTATTTAACTATTTATTTATATGCTAATTATCTTTTACCTTTTTTATTTTAATTCATCTATTATTTTTCTTCTATCGATTTCTATTTATTTTATTTATTTATTTATTTATTTATTTATTATATTATTTTGTGACCCCCCCTCCGCCCCGCCCCCCCAGAGTGACCTAGTGTCCTTCTACTACCTGTGGAAGAAGACCCCCGCAGCGGCCGGCCACAGACCCCACAGACGCCACCGCAGACAGAACGTTCTGCGACGCATCCGCACACCCAGGGCTCAGCGCAACACAGGCCCAAGTGACCCCCTAGACCCCTCATCCGCCTCAGAGAAGGATGACGACTCGGATGACTCGGACTCCAAGGACCGTCAAGGATATCATTGTAGACATTGTTATACCACTTGTGAGTTTGTTTGTTTGTTTGTTTGTCTCTCTGTCTTTCTCTCTCTCTGTGTCTCTCTCTCTCTCTCTCTCTCTCTCTCTCTCTCTCTCTCTCTCTCTCTCTCTCTCTCTCTCTCTCTCTCTCTCTCTCTCTCTCTCTTGTAACGCATATTCAATTAGTAGTCAAATTAAGGAGTTGTGAGGTGAGGTGAGGTGAGGTTAGGTTAGGTTATGTGAAGCTTAAGTGAGGTGAGGTGAGGTTAGGTTAGGCAGCTTATGTTAGGTGAGGTTAGGTTATGTTATGTTATGTTATGTTATGTCATTACTAATACACATTCCCCCCTCCCTTCACCCCTTCTTCCACCCTTCCCCCTTCACCCCTTCTTCACCCTTCACCCCTTCTTCACCCTTCACCCGTTGACAGCCTCCCGAGACTGGCACCACGCTGGGAAAGACAAACAGCTGCTTTGTTTTGAGTGTCGGATACACTTCAAACGCTACGGAGACCTGCCTGTCATAACCAACCCCAGAGAGCCTCCCCCGGGGTCAGGACGCCCTCCCCCGACACCCTCCGAGGAAGACCTAAGGATGAGGACACGAACTCGCTCTAAGGAGATTAGTACGAGGCATCGCGCCGCTAGACGGTCGCGCGCAAACACACCCGATATTACCGACGAATGCCCCACGCCGGACCGGAGGACACCCGACAGGCGCACACCCGACCGTAGGACTGCACGCCTGTCTAACTCACCCGCCCCGAAGAAGGTGAGTGTGTGGGTGTGTGGGTGGATGAAGGGATGGATGAGTGAGTGAATGTTTGAATTTTGCTGATAATATAGTGTAAAGAAAGTGAATGAGTGTGTGTGTGTGTCTGTGTGTGTGTGTGTGTGAGTGAGTTTGACATGGGTGAAGTGCTTTAAGTCACCCGTCACACCCGTCACACCCAGATGGAGGACAAGAACCCCCAGCGGATGAAGCGTGCCATGGGATCGGATGACGCCTCGGGATCATCCACACCCAGCAAGAGGAGGCGGAATGGAGGAGATGTAAGTATAGTGGAGGAGGAGGAGGAGGAGGAAGAGGAGGAGGAGGAGTGTGTTTGTAATAAAGTAAAAATAATTGATGTAGGAAATGTAATAATGTTAAAGGTTTCGATCCTAAATAATGTGTTTAGTATTTATTGTATGTACTGTAGAGAGATTTACAGATATATAAAAAAAATAATGGAGTTTTAGTATTGATTATTGGTAGTTAATTGTAGTGTGTGTGTGTGTGTGTGTGTGTGTTTTAAACGTGTGTGTGTGTGTGTGTTTGTTTGTTTCAGATGTCTGGTTTAAGCTCGGAGGAGAGTTCAGACGACGGGGACGGGTGCAGCGGGGACCCCAACTCCCCCTCCCCCATGAACCCCTCCACCCCCACCACCCCCCACCTCATGCCTGCCTCCACACCCCAACCTGAACCCCCTGTACCCTCCCCCGCCCCCCACCCCCCCTCCACCCCCACCACCATCACCACCTCCACCACCACCACCCCCACACCTGCTATCACTGCTGCTGCCTCTCCCCCTCCCCCTCCCCCTACCACTACCACCATCTCCACCTCCACCTCCACCTCACGGCCCCCCACACCACCCTCCTCCACTACTACTTCCACCTCTACTGTCACCACCACCACCACCACCACTATCACCCCCACCCTCACTTCCACCTCCACCTCCACCTCCACCTCCACACCCATCCTCACCCCCACCTCCACCCTCACCACCAATACCTGTCCCACCCCCTCCCCCGCCGTCACAGTCACCCACCCTGCTGCTGCTGCTGCTGCTGCTCACCCCCCCTCCACCCCTACCGGCCCTCCCCCTGCCTCTCCCCCTCCCTCCACCCCAGCCCACCTCCTTCCCCCGTCCTCAGCAGCCTCCTCCTCCCCCGCCCCGCTGCCCCAAAAGCCCAGGCAGCTGCATGGCCCGGGTGCCCTGTGGTCTGTGGTGCCCGGCGCCCCAGCCCACACCCCCGCCCACGCCCACGGCCACGGCCACGGCCCCGCCCCCGTGCCCGTCACCGCCACCACCACCACCACCACCACCACCAGCCCCCCCGTGGCACCCTCCACCCATGTGGCACCCACGTGGACCAACGTGGTACACACTCCACTGGCATCCACCGCCCTGCCCCGCCTCTCACCCGGCGGCCATGTTCCCCCGCCTCCCCCGGCACACTCCAGCCCCGCCATGCAGCCTCAGGTGATCACTCGGATGTCCACCGCCCCGGCACCTCCACCCACCCAGACCCCGCCCTCCACCCAGGGCAAGCCCCTGGCCGTGCCCCCGGGGCTGGCCATGGGCGGGGGTGGTGTGCTGGGGCCAGGCCTGGGCCGGCCAGGGTTGGGTCCGTGCCGCATGGTGCCACAGTCTGTGCCGGCGGCAGTGCCACGCACCTCGGCACTCACCGTGGTGGCCCCCGTGGCACCGGTGGGTCCCTCCCCACCCATGAGTGCCCCCAGCCCCCTGCGTCCCCCCACCAGCCTGGAGGAGCGGGGCTCAGTGGTGCGTGCTCCCGTCAGCAGCGTGCCCCACAGTGTGCTGGCCCCACAGGGCACCCCACCCGGCCCCAGCCCCGGCCCTGGTCCCGGTCCCGGCCCCCACGACAAGTCCCCCAAGGTGAAGGCCGAGGCCGAGGTGATGAGGTACCCCCCCCAGGGCCTGCACCACCCTGGCCTCAGACCCCCACCCGCTGCCCATGCTGCCCACGCTGCTCACACACACCCTCCTCCACATCAGCCCCCATCACACCACCCACCCTCAAGCCAGGCCCCGCCCACCTCCGCCCCACCACCCACACCCTGCAGCCTGCCTGGCCCTTACCCGGGCAGCGGTGGTGCCATGGCCCGGCCCCCACTCCTGCCCACCTCAGGCATGCTGTCCTACCCCCCACACCCCCCACCAGCCACACTCATCAAGCCAGAACAGATCAAGAGGGAGGCGGAGCCAACCTTCAGGCCAGACAAGGTCAAGTACGAGCCCTCCCTGCCCCCCGGCCAGCACCACCCTGGCCCCACCCTGCCCCCCCTGCCTGAGGTGGCCAAGGTGGAGCCCAAGCTGGAGATCAAACAGGAGCGTGGAGACCGGCCGGAGATCATAGCAGAGATCAAATCTGAACCCAGGCACGAGCTGCCCAAGCAGCCTCCCCCCATCACCTGTTCACCCGGCCTGCCTCCCCCACCCACCCTGGGCTCACTCCCCGTCAGCCTGTGCATCCCAGGCTACCCCTACCCCTACGCAGCGGCGGCAGCGGCCTACGGGTACCCCCTCCCCCTACAGTACTACCCCGGGCCAGGCCACCCCCGGACCACTGCTGCCTCCATCACCCACCGCCCACACTCACCCTCACAGCGGCCCAGCAGCACAGGCTCAGCACCCCCCACACACCCACACCCATCACACCCACACCCATCACACCCACAACACCCACCACACCAACCACACCAACCACACCAACCACACCAACCTCACCAACCTCACCAACCACACCAACCACACCAACCACACCCATCACACCCATCACACCCACCACACCCAGCCTCCCTGTCATCCAGCCGGGCCTCACCCCCACCACACACTCCCTCCACACTCTCCGCCACCATCACCACCTCCTCCACCACCACCAAGCCATCCACCCTACCCAGCACCTATGCCCCGCCCTCACACCTGGGCCAACCCATGTACGGGGGCCGGCCGAGTGTGCCGCCCCACCTCTCCTCACCCGGCAAGCTGCCAACTAGTCAGTCGGCGCCGCCCCCGCCCGGGCTGAGGCCATCCGGCCCCACCGTGGGCCTGCCAGGCATGTCTCCGGGACTGCCCCCGGGCATGCCCCCCGGCCTATCAGCCCCTCCCGGGGGACAGCCGCCCCTGCCCACTCCCCCGGCAGCACACACGGGGCCAGTGGTGAAGCCCCCAAGCATGCCCGTGAACCTGACCCAGTCCTCCGCCCCTCCAGCCCCCCAGCCCCCCACCACCCAGGCTCTGCCCGCCACTGTGCCCCCCAGCCACCCATCCTACCCTGGGGGTCCTCCATCCAGCCTGGGCCCACCCACCTCCCAGCACGATGATGAACACGACGATGGGGAGGAGGAGCCACCCATACACAGGGAACCTTCACCCGAACCCAAGATTGAAGACTCAGAGTTCCACCGATCTGAGAGTGCCATGTACGTATACTACTGTTACACACACACACACACACACACACACACACACACCACACACACACACACACTACACCACCGATCTGAGAGTGCCATGTACATACCGACACTTTACACACACACACACACACACACACACACACACACACACACACACACACACACACACACACACACACGGTCCGCTAGCGTAGTGGTTAGCGCACTCGGCTCACAACCGAGGGGGCCAGGGTTCGATCCCCTGGGCGGACGGAGATTATTTGGGTGTGTCTCCTTTCACGTGTAGCCCCTGTTCACCTAGCAGTGAGTAGGTACGGGATGTAAATCGAGGAGTTGTGACCTTGTTGTCCCGGTGTGTTGTGTGTGAGTGGTCTCGGTCCAACCCAAAGATTGGTCAGTATGAGCTCTGAGCTCTTTCCATAGGGGGACGACCGGCTGTCTCGAGAGACCAGCAGCAGACTGTACAGTGAATTACACACACACACACACACACACACACACCACACCCACACACACCCACACACACACACACACCCACACACACACACCCACCCACCCACCCACCCACCCACCCACCCACACCCACACACACACCCACACATTATCTTTCACTCTTTCATCAGTCTCTCTCCCTCATTATTACTCTTCTCTTACTCTTCCTTATTCTTCTTCATATTATTATCACCATTATCATTATTATCATCATCCTTCCTCCTCTTCTTCTTCTTATCTTCCTCCTCCTCCTCCATCCTTACAGTTTCCTTCGTCACTGGAATCGCGGTGAATTCAACTCCTGTACCCGGACTGACCTGACCTTCAAGCCCGTCCCCAACAGTCAGCTGGCACGGAAGAGGGAGGAGCGGCTCAGGAAACAGGCGGAGAAGGAACGGGAGGAGAGGGAAAAAATACAGGTGGGTGGAGAGAAGAAGGGGGTGGAGAGAGGAAGGGAAGGGGAGAGAGAGGGGAGAGAAAATACAGGTGGGTGGAGAGAGGAAGGGAGAGAAGGGGGTGAGAGAGGAGGGAGGGGAGAGAAAATACAGGTGGGTGGAGAGAGGAAGGGGAGGGAGAGAGAAAATACAGGTGGGTAGAGAGAGGGGAGAGAAAATACAGGTGGGTGGAGAGAAGGAGAGAATAAAATGAAAGATAAAGATGATACAGAAATAGTGATGAAGGAGAGAGAGAGAGAGAGAACAAAACAAAAAGTAGGAATATAGAACAGACCATTATGTATATATGTGTATTTATCTATATATGTGCGTGTGTGTATGTATGTATATTGAGTGTGTGTAACCTAATCTCACCTAACCTCACCTCCCCTCCCCCGGCAGCAGAGGAAGGGCAGCAGCAGCACCCCAGACAAGAGAGAGACACCCAAATCTTCCAGCTCGGGGGAAGGAAGTTCACTGTACGACCGCATGCAGCCCAGGAACCCCATAGATACACCCGCACTCTCAAGACTAGGGTGGGTAGGGGTGTGGGTAGGGGTGTATGTGTGTGGGTGGGGATGGGTGTGTGGGTGTGTGGGGATGGGTGTTTGGGTGGGTGTGTGTGTTTGGGTGTGTGGGGGTTTGGGGGTGTGTGGGTGGGTAGGGGTGGGGAGGTGTAAATACTCTAAAATACACGTTCAAGAGGAAACACACTTTGTCCTTCTAAGTTTTGTATATTGATGTGTGTGTGTGTGCGTGTGTGCGCGCTAACCTGACAGAGGTGAAGGTGAGGTCGTGAGTGTGTGTGCGTGTGTGTGTGTGTGTGTGCTAACCTGACAGAGGTGAAGGTGAGGTGAGTGTGTGTGTGTGTGTGTGTGTGTAAAGTAAAGTAAAGTAAAGTAAATTTATTGCTATCATATCATACAATATAAACAAATCAATATACATAATTTTCTTAGCACAATCTGTCAAGCCAAAGCTCCTTGACAGAAGTAGTTAATAAAAAATATAAAAAATCCAATGTGCATGAGTACAGGCAATAAACATATTACAATATTATGAGAACTATATACATATAAAGATCAAACTAACAAAAAAATACAAGCTTATGGACGAGCTATCTTACATAGAAGGGCAAACGTTATTATAGCATTAACATTATAGCAGGTAATACGGTCAGAATACTGACAAGATAACGACGAGGATAAGGAAGATTAACAATACAAAAATAAAACAAAAAAATAAAGCTATGAGGATGTTTGACTGGAATACAAGTAACTTTTTATTTTAGTTTTGAATTGTAGTAGATTATCAGTAAATATTATTTTCTTCAAATCTGCAGGCAGAGAGTTCCATACTTGAGGACCGTCACATAATACACTTTTATTGTAGAGAGTTGTACGAAACTGTGGACACACCAAATTAATATTATTGTTTCTAGTATTATGTGCATTATCTACGAGTGTAAAAATTTTATTTCCAGGGAATACTTTAACATTTTTGTAGATCAGTAACAACACAAAATATTTCTTAATGAGCCTAAAATTTGATATATTTAATTGGGGGTAAATATGATTAACAGATTCAAATTTTCCCATAAACATAATGCATCTAACAATTTTATTTTGGGCAATTAATAATTTACTTAAAAAAGATGGCCATGTAGATCCCCATATTGAGACACAGTAAATCAGGTGAGGATAGCACAGTGTGTAATAAATACTTAACATGGACTCAGTTGTTAGTTGATGACGGACGCGATACAGTATAGCACACATTTTTGATATTTTTGTACATACATCATTAATATGATAACTCCAGTTTACATTTTCATCAATGTGGACACCTAGAAATCTTGTATGAGAGACTCGTTGGATGAGTTCACCTTTTAGTGTTAATGGGGGTATATGATACTTAATTGAACGATTTTGAAAGAGTATATAGTTACTCTTTGTGATGTTAAGGTTCAGGTTATTAGATTCTAGCCAAGAATTTAGAATTAGTTCTTGTTGTAGGTTTTGGTGCAAAGAATTAATATTTGTATCAGCTAATAAAAGATTTGTGTCATCAGCATATACAGTAAATCTAAATTTTGAACTAGAATGGACAATGTCATTAATGTATATAAGAAAAAGTATGGGCCCTAAAATAGATCCCTGAGGTACACCCTTAGTGATAGGCTTAGAAGAAGAATAGAGTTGCAATAAACATTTTGTGATCTGTGACTGATGTAACTCTTAAACAGTTGATGAGGAGTGCCCCTTATTCCCATGTACTCTAGTTTTTCCAGAAGTATATGGTGATCTAAAGAATCAAAGGCCTTAGACAAATCTAAAAATATTCCTGCAACATATAATTTACCTTCTAAGTACTGATAAACATTATTAATAAACTGAAGAATTGCAGTTTCTGTAGAGTGTTTTGATCTGAATCCATGCTGAGATTCTATTAAAAGACTATTGTTTTCTAAGTAATTAACTAATCGGGTGTAAACTGCTTTTTCAAATATTTTACTGAAAGCTGGAAGTATGGAAATGGGACGGTAA
>JAPQNM010000037.1:6268850-6278850 GCA_029783475.1 Metacarcinus magister | reverse complement strand
AGACAAAACAACACTTGCCATAATGAAGAGTGCAACAAAAAAAATAATAAAAATAAAACAATAACTTTCCCTTGTGTGTAGTGAGTAGAAGATGAAGACTCCATTGGGTTGAGGTGAGTGGAAGTGTTGATGTGTTGTGTGTTTGTATTCACCAGATGATGAAGTGTTTAGAAGGCCCACTGCGTGCAATATATCCAGAACAAGTGAGCAAATTGAAACTCTTAGTCAGTGGTTGTTTGGTAGAACTTGTTGTCTGTGTGTATGTGTATGTGTAGCCGTGCAGTACTTACATTACACACTCAGTACATACATGTGTACATATGTTACAATGAGGGAGGGTGTGCTGGGTGTGCTGCCTGTCCCGCCTCACACTGCCACACTCACACACACACACACACACACTCACACACACACACACACACACACACACACACACACACACACACACACACACTCAAACCACATGACCAGTTGTGGATCCAATTCTTTTTACATTATTCATTTTCTCCACATGTTTGGCAAATGTGGAGTTGTTTGAATAGATGTTTTGATCCAAACGTGTCAAAGGTGGTTGTCTAGTGTGTGTGTGTGTGTGTGTGTGTGTGTGTGTAACGAGCGTGGCAGAACACATACACACTCTTCCTCGGCTGTGTGTACCGTGTTCCATTACTCACACTCTTCCTGCACCTTGTTGATATATCCATCGTGTGTGTGTGTGTGTGTGTGTGTGTGTGTGTGTGTGTGTAGACTACTTTGAAACATGCCTTAACAGTGTGTTCAGTTTGGTTTAGTATGTGTTTTCATTCACTTAGGTTGTTGTATTATTAAATGTGCTTTATTTTCATCCCTTTTTCAGCTTGTTGATTCTTTTATTCAAGGTCAAATTGGCACTTTTTAAATGTCATACTAAACAAAACAATAACTCTTTTTTTTGGTGTTCAAGCTCATCTTTTTTGTTTTGTTTTGTGTTGTGTTGTGGTTGTGTAATGTTGTTATGGTTGATGCGCACACACACACACACACACACACACACACACACACACACACACACACACACACACACACACACACACACACACACACACACACACACACACACCTTCCCAGTTGTTTGGTCTCGCTGCAAAGACTGTGTTTATAATATTTTCTTCCCCCCCACAATTTGAGTTGAATAATTGATTGGTTTGAAGCTTATTCCTGACATCTGATGCATTAAAAGTTGACTATCAATAATCCGGCATGAGCAAACACCTAATTCTTTGTACAGCGCCATCAAAACATAAACATAAACAGTGCCTCCCGTAAACAGTGATGCGCCAACTCAGGAAATTTGAAACTGTGCTCTGAAATTCATGCCGGAAAACTGATGGAACCGGATTATTGATAGTCAACCTGTATTATCTTCAAGTTTACCAGCTATCACTCCTTCCTTTGTGGTGCTCTGTCTGCCACTCATAACAGCCTTAAACCTTGTATATAACTTGCTAATAACAGCTCTTGTGTGTGTGTGTGTGTGTGTGTGTACAATCATCCTCACTGCTACCTTGAACAGCTGAGTTAGTGTGTTCCAAAGGTGTTCTGTGATAGATAGGTAGGGGCAGACAAGGGTGTGTTCAGCTGCACAGGTTCACAAGTTCAAACACATTGTTGCGCCTAGCATAAGGATGCGTTTTGTACAGCGGGAAATTTTTTTTTCTTTTTTCTTCTTTTTCTTCTTAGCCTTTCAATGTATATAAAAAAAAAAAAAATGCACACTGGATGACTGATTTAATGCACTTGTAACACCATGAAACCTTTGCCTTCAAACTTCAATCTTACACTCACACACAAGGTTCTATGGAGATAACCTTACGTACACTGTTAACCTTTTCATCAAACTTCAAATTAGATCAAAGTTTGTTTTCTAATACTGTGAACTAATAATGTGAACTTAGTCAACTTTGTAAATTGTAATAGATGTTGTGTTGTTCCTTCCTTCCTTCCTTCCTTCCTTCCTTCCTTCCTTCCTTCCTTCCTTCCTTCCTTCCTTCCTTTCTTTCTTTCTTTCTTCCTTTCTTCCTTCCTTCCTTCCTGTCACTGTTTACTGCATGTTACTAACTCAACCTAACTAACTCATTCTTCATCCCTTCAATCCTTCACCCCTTCACCCCTTCACCCCTTCACCCCTTCACTGGAATCATTGTTTTCTTCATTACGTAATATCACTGTTGACTTGCTTGTGTCTTGGCTGCCATCTTGCATGTGTAGAAAAATGCAAGTAGTACAGGTCGACTATCAATATTCCGGTTCCATCAGTTTTCCAGCATGAATTTCAGAGCACAGTTTCAAATTTCCCGAGTTTGCGCATCACTGTTTACGGGAGGCACTGTTTATGTTTATGTTTTGATGGCACTGTACCCGGAATTAGGTGTTTGTTCATGCCGGGTTATTGATAGTGAACCTGTATCATTGACTAGTTTGAGTGTTACCGTGAAGCCTTTCCTCCTTATCAGCCTTTACTAAGTGTATGTGTCAGGACAAACACACTGTACACATATGTTGTAGATCCAATGATGTCCTGAAGTGCAATTATGTTACAGGTTGACTAGCAATAATCCAGCAAATCAATATTCCAGTTCCATCAGTTTTCCAGCATGAAAATATAAACATAAACAGTGATGCGCCAACTCAGGAAATTTGAAACTGTGCTCTGGAATTCATGCTGGAAAACAGATGGAAAAGGAATATTGATAGTGAACCTGTATCTTGATGTTCCTTAAAGCAGTCATCCTCTGTCCTTCCTACACTTGTAATGATGCAAGTATTGTATTGAAGTTGGTGCATCACTGTTTACGGGAGGCACTGTTTATGTTTATGTTTTGATGGCGCTGTACAAAGAATTAGGTGTTTGCTCATGCCGGATTATTGATAGTCAACCTGTATTGTATTGAAGTTGGTGTTCATTTGTTTGTTTAATGAAGCGCTACACTACATGGGTAGACACACACTTTGTGCTGTGTTGGTGTGTTGGTGTGCTGTGCTGTGCTGTGCTGTGCTGTGCTGTGCTGTGCTGTGCTGTGCTGCTCATGGGATGCTGCACTAGATATCATGGTTGTTATTTCGATAAAAATATTCACATCTATATTAATGAAGAATGTTATTGAAGTCATTTTAGTACACCAGACAGCACAGCACAGCACAGCACACCAGCACACGTGTCTGCACATACTTGGCACCACTAACTCACCCTCCCCTCCCCCCCCAGATCACAGCAGCACACGCCCACGAGATACAGCGACAAATGCTCATCGAGAGAGAACGCTTCCCCCACCTAGCACCCGGAGGACACTTCAGGCCTGAGTACGGGCACGGCCGCTGAGGGGAACACACGCCCCCGGCCGCCTCCACCCGTCACCCACACCTGCCCACACCCAGACGTGATGCTCCGGGTGTGGCAGAACCCGGGTGACAAACTGTGGATGCACGTAACACAACCCAAAGAACCTCACTGCCTTGGATGCATCTGTAATACCACCACCACCCTCCTCCTCCTCCTCCTCCTCCTCCTCCTCCTCCTCCTCCTCCTCCTCCTCCTCCTCCTCCTCCTCCTCCTCCTCACAACGACACACACGAGACACATTACAAAGGTTCTGGTGTGTATGAGGAGGCACACTGAGGCTCCCCCCCCCCAATCCCCAAAGCTGCCTATGCCCTCCCCCCCCTCTGCAGTACGGGTGCAGTTTACATTAGGTTTGTTTTCCTTCCTCTCTGCTGTTGTACACTGCTGCTCTATTTATTTATTTGAGTTTAGGGTTGTATTGTTGTGTGTTGCAATTATCACTAAGGGAAGGGACAGGTTGTAGTGATGATACTGTTATTGTTATTATTATTATTATCATTTATTATTATTATTATTATCTTCATCTTGATTATTGTGGTGATTATTATATTCTGGTAACTTGAGTACAGGACAGTAGTTGTAAAATGAATTGTCTGCGTCAATCTGTACTTGCCTTCCCTTCGCTCACATCATGAAAGACAACATCTGAGGGTTGCAGCTTCTCAATTGTCTCAGAAACATTATTATTATTATTATTATTATTATTATTGTTGTTTTCAATATTATTACCTTTATTTATTCTATGACAAAGCCAGTTGGAAGGATTTGGTGCAATGTCTTGAGTTAATTCAATTTGTTGGTTGGTGTGAATTGCACATCTTTCTTGTGTGTGTGTGTGTGTGTGCGTGTGTGTGTGTGTGTGTGTGTGTGTGTGTGTGTGTGTGTGTGTGTGCATGTAGTAGTGTTAAGCACATACATAGTGTTTCTATGAGACAGTAATAGTTTTGCAAGTGTTTGTGATTTGTATTTTCTATATAACATCCTCGGGACGAAGTGAACGTGTGTGTTGATGTCACACACACACAGGTGGCAGTTCAAAGTGTTCATTAACATACACACACACACACACACACACACACACACACACACACACACACACACACACACACACACACACACACACACACACACACACACACACATTGAATAGTGAGGTATATTAGAGTGCTATGTATTGTAACTTAGCAGTACTTTGTAATCCTAATTGGAAACATATCACGGCACCAATCCCTTCGGAGGTGGTGGTGCCGAGGGAAACCCAACCAATATAAACCAAAATGTTGTAGTTATTAGGTTAGTTATTCCATTTGTTATGTCTTGTGCACCGTGGGCCCTCCGCTGCGTGTGTGTGTGTGTGTGTGCGTGTGTGTGTGTGTGTGTGTGTGTATGTGTGTGTGTGTGTGTGTGTGTGTGTGTGTGTGTGTGTGTGTGTGTGTGTGTGTGTGTGTGTGTGTGTGTGTGTGTGTGTGTGGAGGCCCGAGGCTGGGAGTGAGGTTTGTGTTGGAACAAGTGACTGTGTTGTGGAGTGGCAGTGTATATAACTGCTGACAACTAGGCACTAGTCGGCACATTCTTGATTTTATTTTTTATTTTTTTATTATTATTATTATTTATTTGTATTTATTTTTCCCCACTAGGCTGTGTATCACACTTTTATCCAAGACAATTCTTGTTCTCATTTCCACCAAGAGAAGTTTGTTGATTTGTGTTGTGCAATCCATGGTTGTATCTTTGTAAATACTGAACTTCACAACAACCTAAATTGATGCCACTCAACACCAACTGACACCGTCTGTGATGCTTGTGTGCCGCTGGCTGGCAGGCACGGCCATGGCCCCCGGTTGATCCGAGCGGTGACCACAGCAGACCCTCGGGCAGCGAGTCACCCCGCCCCGCCCCGCCCCGCCGCACCGCTGCTCCCCCCCGGGCGTGGCGGCACCTTACAAACACTAGCGTACATCCTGTTCCTATAGTGCATAATGACTGAAGACTCCACTCAGAAGTAGTACTGTTTGCACTTTTTTACTGACTTACTGCCTTGTGTAGTTGTTAAGGTGAACACAGACACTTGGTCACTTGTGCACTTATACACTTGTACACTTGTACACTTGTACACTTGTACACTTGATCACTTGTACACTTGTACACTTGTACACTTGACTTGATCTTGTACATTTGTACACTTGACTTGATCTTGTACATTTGTACACTTGACTTGATCTTGTACACTTGTACACCCAAGTTGTCAACAGTTCAAATGTGCAGTTAGTTCCCTTGGTTTGTTGTGTAGCATTTTGTATCAAATCACAAATGTCAAAAATATTTACTTATAAATATGTATAAATTACAGAAGTGCAAATGTAAACCTTAAAGCAAACACTGCATTCCTATTTCCCTTCAAGTGTTATCAACATTGTATCATGGATGAGTGACTCTTGACCTTGGAAGGCAGGTCACCTTGAAACCTGGATGCACTCACCACACTCAAGGCTGGACACAGCTGCAGGTGTAGCTGTGTGAGGACACCACTAAGGGCATCACCAAGGGCACCAACACTCATTGTACTGACATTGTTTACTCCCATCAACCTCAACACAAACCATTCAACTTAACAACGACCAGGTTTTGTTTGGTGTTTCCACATTCACTTACAACTCCTGTCCACACCACAAGTCCACACCATCACTGTGCTGGTGTGTTGGTGTGCTGGTGTGCTGGACGCCCCTCCACTGCCATGCTTGGTCACCTCAAGGCACTGGATGGGTCTTGGATCTTAGTTGTCCTACTGTGATAAACACAACAACACTGGTGCCGGGTGCACAGTGCCAAGCATGTACTGTGCTGCTGCTCCTCATACCCTTTCCTCCTCCTCCTCCTCCTCCTCACCACCACTGCACACCCTGTCAGGCCTCACACTCCACCCTCTGAAGTAGTGTAGTGAGTGTGCAATCCTTACTACACGTGCATATGTATTCAAGTTACACACTCACATCACAATGACCTCTTTGGTACTATTTTTTAAAACTTGCTTTCAATAGATGTATATATGAAAATAAATTAGTAGTAATTTTTGGAACAGTATATTTTCAATACACCTACAACAGTGAGTGTGAGTGTGGTGTTGTGGCCGACACACACCACACACTCACACCTCAGGGCATGTCTGAGGTGAGCTGTGAGACAAGTGATAGACAACAACTCAGCACCAGAATCATTAACATCATCTGATCACCTGTTTCCATTTTAATTAGAGTCCGCCTGAGTAGCCTGAATGCACCTGACCAAAGTGTTGTTGTGTGTTAAGTTGTTGAGTGTTGACTCATCATCATCATGACCTTATCTCATGTACACACAATGGCACTCTGCTTTGACCTTCAACAATGTTTGATACACTCTACTTTGTTATTTTCCTCTTTCTGCAAAGTGCCTCAATGGTGTAGTGGTTAGCAGGTCTGACTACCAATCCTCAGCCTGAGTCCTGGGGAAGGTAAACTGGAAACTCAGATGTCACAGTGGTCCTGTGTCCCGGGATAACGGATTAATTTCCACCACAGGCTCAAAGGACAATGTGACACAGTGACCGTGACGGGAGATGAACGCCCGCACCTTAACACACCTACAGCATGTCAACACACTTTACCTTTCCACATGACCAAACCAATGCTGTGATCTTTATTAGGTCAACATTAGTGCCAGAACAAATAACAATGTTAAACACACACCACACTTCACACCTCGCCTTCACACCTCACACCTCGCCCTCACACCTCACACCTCGCCCTCACACCTCACACCTCGCCCTCACACCTCACACCTCGCCCTCACACACACCTCGCCCTCACACACACCTCGCCCTCACACCTCACACCTCGCCTTCACGCCTTCACACCTCACACCTCGCCCTCAACACATCATCATCTACAACCACCAGGCTCATCTCAAAGGAAACTATATATAATATTATATATATATATATATATATATATATTATATTATATATATATATATATAAATCTCTGGTAGGTAACTTGTGGAAGCAGCTTTGGACCGATACAAGGTTTTTTTCCTCCTTTAAATAGTTATTATTATTATGTTATCAAGTTATATTTAATGTGTTGATGTCAACTTGAACTCAACACTGCATCAGTCCACGTGAGTCTATGGGAGTCCACGTGAGTCTATGGGAGTCCACGTGAGTCTATGGGAGTCCACGTGAGTCTATGGGAGTCCACGTGAGTCTATGGGAGTCCACGTGAGTCTATGGGAGTCCACGTGAGTCAATGGGAGTCCACGTGAGTCTATGGGAGTCCACGTGAGTCTATAGGAGTCCACGTGAGTCTATGGGAGTCCACGTGAGTCAATGGGAGTCCACGTGAGTCTATGGGAGTCCACGTGAGTCTATAGGAGTCCACGTGAGTCTATGGGAGTCCACGTGAGTCAATGGGAGTCCACGTGAGTCTATGGGAGTCCACACTGTTATCACCACACTCATTAACCTGTGTGATCAAATAATGTAGTAATCACATTGTTCCTTATCATTTGTATTCTGCATTGTGTGCTGGATCTATTCTTGTAATTATCACTCGGCAGCGTTTGGTTATAGATAGGAACAGCCAGCCGTGTGTATGTAAGTTTCATGCAAGTGTGTAAGTGTAAACACGAGGAAGGAAGGAAGGAAGGAAGGAAGGGAGGGAGGAAGGGGACAGACATTATCAAACAAAACACCGATATAATAAAAAATTTTAAAAAATGAAATTAACTTTTATATTAGACATTATTGGAGGTTTTAGATATTATAAATAGTTACATTACAATAATATAAACCATAGTAGGGATGGCTTCAGTCGTCTATATAATTATAATATTCATCAAGTATTCACCAGTATCACTTCTCTCTTTGTCATGTGCTATCAGTATGTTGTGTGTATCTTAGTGAAGTGTTACGTCCTGTGTGGGTGGTAATCTTTGCTGACTGATTGGCTGACTGACTGACTGGCTGGCTGACTGACTGGCTGGCTGACTGACTGACTGACTGACTGGCTGACTTGATATTGATTCTGGTTCTGTAAGTCACCATCACACAATACGACTGACTGACTGACTGACTGGCTGGCTGTATGACATAAATCAATAATAATATATAATTCAAGAAGGTAACTGGGATTGTATATATATTTGAAAGCTTTGTACATGAATAAATAAATAATAATATAAAATTCAAGGAAGTAACTGGGATGGTAATGATATTAGAAAGCTCTGTAAATAAATAAATAATAACATAAAATTCAAGTAAGTAACTGGGGATGTTAAAGATATTAGAAAGCTCTGTAGTTAGGTAAATAAATGAAATATTAGTCAAGGTTGTAGGAATTCTTGAAGACCGCGCGCGACCTTCAACTTGATCTCTGTGCGTAAGTCTTAACAAAGAAACATTACTCCAAAAATACTACAATAACATAACTCAAATCCAGCCATACCACACCTCACCCAAAAATAAATACATAAACACATTAACCTTACATTATTAACACAATAAGAATTACAAAAATATCGTAAAACAGATGGAGAAAAAATAGCACTGGAACTGTTGTCATCAGAGTAAAATGGCAGAAGGAGGAGTGAGGAGTGTACTGTGTAGGTGAGTATTTACCTTAATTATGGCTGCCCTGTCCACCTTAGCGAGCTGGTGTGTGTCTAGGTAATTACGTGAAGGTAATATGATAACACACAACTCATTAAATAACACCTGGAGTTATAAATAAAGGAACATAACCTATATACTTCATTACGATATAAATTAAATGTCCTCTCAGACCCTTTAAATATCGTATTTTTAAAAACTTTATTTAACTATGTAATTGGTAGTTAGTGTGGTTAAGTGAGGTTGTGTTTTCATTTGTTGACCTCCTTGACCTGTCATTGTGAAGTCATTTGTAGTTGTTACGAGGTCAGAGCTGGTCACAGGGAAGGTCAACAGGAAGTTAAGGTCAGCCAAGGTTAGGTTACATGTTGGTCATGGAGCTTGATTTGTTTGTTTAGATTTGTGTTCTTCATAACCGTAGAATTATTGTTTTTTTTTGTTATTGTTCTCTCTCTCTCTCTCTCTCTCTCTCTCTCTCTCTCTCTCTCTCTCTCTCTCTCTCTCTCTCTCTCCTATATCTTTTACTTTACCCTCCTATCCTTCCCTTCTCCTATATTTCCTCTTTACTAATACTCTCTCTCTCTCTCTCTCTCTCTCTCTCTCTCTCTCTCTCCTCTCTCTCTCTCTCTCTCTCTCTCTCCAAAATTTCTTTTATTTCTCTCCTTTTCTTTCTTTTCCTTCTTTCTTTACGTGAAAAAACACCTTCCCATAAATTAATTGGTAAAATATTGGGCCTAAAAAATAAACAACAATTTATCTTCGTAGTTTGTATAGAGTCAGTCAATCAGTCAGTCAGTCAGTCAGTCAGTCAGTCAGTCAGTCAGTCAGTCACAATCAGTCAGTCAGTCAATCAGTTAGTCAGTCAGTCAGTCAATCAGTCAGTCAGTCAGTCAGTCAGTCAGTCAGTCAGTCAGTCAGTCAATCAGTTAGTCAGTCAGTCAGTCAGTCAATCAGTTAGTCAGTCAGTCAGTCACAATCAG
>JAPQNM010000037.1:6248850-6258850 GCA_029783475.1 Metacarcinus magister | reverse complement strand
ACACATCCTGTCACACTTTGGCTTCATTAGTAATCTCATGTCTGCTTTGCCTTCATTCTTAAATCGCCAAACTATGAAGGGACTCACCCATCCACCCACTCACCCACTCACTCACAAAATTCATTATCACTTCCCTTCTTACATGTACAACCACATTTTTTTTTATAAATTTTTCTCATAAGTACTTCCATTGGTGTCCACTACTTGCTTGCATTTTTCAAGTAGCTCCTCTCATTTTATATAAATTCCACTTCATTGTGCTGTGATGCTGTGTTTGTGTGAAGATGGGAACACATGCTAATCTGTGTATTGCCACAGCGCAGGTTTCCCCAAGCACCAAGCATGCAAGGGAGGATGAACAGCCACCTGAATTAAGCATTGTCTGCCCCAACCATGATTCATACCAACAACACATTACTAATAACTTCACCACAGACACTTGGTTATACAGTTTTATTCATCTCATGTTTCACAATTTTCAGTTTCAATAATTAGATTTACGTCAGACATCTGTGTGTGTTTCCTTTCATTCATCTTTCCCCAAAGTGTTTGAAGATGTTTGAAAGCATTGAGAGTCGACATCATCCTGAACACACGTCTGGATTCTTTTTTATAGCATTTGTAGCGTCGGATAATCCACATCAAAAGCCACGGTGTTCAGTAGCAGAGCGTCCCGAGCTGCCTTGAGCCGCCCTCGTACAAAGCACACGGGGAAGGGACCGTCTGCCTGAACTTGAACTAAATGTCAAATTGAATTGATAGTTTGCAGCTGAACCTTGCAAGACTGTTTTCACTCACATGGGACCAACCAAAGCCAACTGACTCACTGACTGCTATAACCTCTCCGCCGGAAGCTGAGTGTAATTGAAAGGTGGTTGGCGGGACTTGCCACCAAACGCTCGGCTCTCACAAGGAGGTGAAATTTATCAGGTTTCAGCCACACTTGTATTTACTGTGAAATTATCAAGTGGAAGGATAAGAGTATAAAAGTGTTTTAAAAAGGTGTATTTTATTGTAAACGCTTTAAGTCAGCATGTAACACTACTACTATTAGTAAGCTGATAAATACATATATCATTTCAGTCTTTTTAATTGTACTGTAACGTCAGGTAGTTACAAAATTTAGTTATGTGAATACATAACGGTACACTTAGCTGACCTGTGTGTGTTTGGCAGATGAAGTACAACATGTGTTCACCATCATTTGCAGCTTTAATGGAAGGCTGACACCACGGAAGTCTTACATATAACTGAATCATAATCTCAATTGTCTTTCATGAAAATGTACCACCAGCTTTAATAAATGTTTTGGCCGTGTAAGGGAGGCTTGAAATGCAAGGAGGAGGAGGAGGCTTGCAATGTTGTTGTGAGGACAGTCTGCAGCCGAGCGAGCGAGTGAGTGAGTGATGGAGCGAGTGTGCCGAGTGTGCCGCCTTGAACAGTGTCCCACCCACACTCCCATTATGGTGTTCCAGTGTTGTGAGGTTCTACTGTGTGTCCAATGTGATAATGCTTACACTTACTACTCCTCTGTGTGCCATGTCATGTTACACCAACACTGATGACACATAACTTAGGTGATTTTGTTTTTTATTTAATGTTTGTAAATATGAAAGTGTATGAGAGCATGAACATGGTTATGCAATGATCATTACTATTCTGTTCTTCTTGTAGCACTGATCTGCATCACTTGCCAAAGTTTATGACAGAATGAAAGCGTACAAATGAAATATTTTTTCTTATGCTGATCTACAGTGTCTTGGGGAGAAGCGAGAGGCCGCGCGCCGGAGCTTGGGTTTCATTACGTTGTGTCGGGAATCGTGCTCTCGGCAGGTGGTTGAGGAGAGGTCATTCTGGACTTGCTTCAGGGAACTTCCTAATTCTTGTTTAATTTCTTTAATCAGTCCCTGTAGTCTCTCAGGAAATTTTTTAGTCTGTTGGCTAGGATTTGTGAGTGTGTTGAGTTGGGTGCCTGGATGCCCGGGTGCCCGGGTGGCCGGGTGCCCTCTCAAAGAGTGCATCAACGTTCCTCATAGTGAGAAGTATTGCATCCTTACCCTTCAAATTACAATGCCTTTGCACACCCCTTGCTATGTATTTATATTGTAACTCATTGTACTAAGATTAGTTGCATTTTTAAAGTTTGTAGTAGTGAGAAAACAAGGGAAGAGGAAATGTTGGCAGCATTTTGTTGAATTCATCTAAGCCTTTTGTTCTTAGTCAAATTAGTGTGGCTGTATGTGATTTTTGGCTTTGATCTAGAAGCTAAAGTTGTTTGAGAACGTCAAGACTGTAGTCTGGTGAGTTATAAATGTTTTATAATGGTGGAATATTTGCCTGTGTTCGCCCAAACTGAACTAAATTGTATATATATATAAGATGAATCTTAATACTTTATTAGTGTACAGAATTGGAGAATATTCCAAATATATATTGATTTTTTATTTGCCCGTGGAGAAATTTTGGTTATTATTAGGTGATGTGAGTGAAGCTTTCCATCCCCGCCTGTTGCCCTGCTGCCCCCCCTCCCCCCTTCCCTGCCACCCCCTGCACCTAGCATGCCCCTGTGTAGTAACGGGTCAGTCAAGGTCAAACAAACTCCCCTTGAACCTTGGTCATCATTATGGTGTGACTGTTAAGGTGTCGGTGCGTTGAGTGTACTGTCAAGTTGGATCCCCAGCCGGAACACTCATTAAGTGTTTGAAAATAGGAGTCATTACATTGGTAACACCGATGGGACTCACCAATCAGACCCTAATGATCACCAAGGTCCCAATAGAGTTGTCACCATTGACTATCCTTTCACTACACCCGTACTGGCCCATTTTAACCATATGGATGACACCCATTAAGAAATGTAGCAATTTAATGTAACACATCATATTTGTGTTACTTTAACTAACTCTACCCTCTAGGTGTTCCATTACATGTGCCTTCATAAAAAAAATAGAAAAAACTCACAATCATCATTATTATTATCATCATCATAGGCAGCAGCAGCATCCTTAGAGACCTACACTCTTTCTCCTGCCTTTATGGTGCCATGCCCTCTAGGTTGTGCCATCACCCTCCCTTCTACACACTGCTCACACTTCTCTTCACGAATTATAACACTTGAACTTAAAGAGCATCATGTACTTCCTCCTACGAATTCACATCCTGTATTTCATCTGATCACTTTATAGTTTCAATCTTCTTCCTTCTTGTTGTCATATCTTTATTCAAGTCATCGCTGCATCTTATTACTTAACTGTTTACCTTTATTGTGCTACAGTGCCATATAACCTTAGATGTTTGGCCTTTCTTCATCCTATTCCCCCACTCTACCCTGTAAACTATCTTTCTCAGTAGTTAAAGAGTTCATACACATACACTCGTACATTGTATTGCAGAGTCGAGTGTGTTATTACCATCACTTTGAACTCTGGTTTTTGCCGTTCTTTGACAAACTGACATTCTCCATTTGATCAAGCTAGTTTTCTATAAATATAACTAACCGTTCTTTTCCATACCCATACTTTGCCTTTTCGTTCAACATAACGCTTACTGTATTCCCATTAACTCGCTCCCTTTTAACTATTTGCGTGTGTCACCGATGTGGATGAAGTTGGTTAGTCTGTATTCTATTCGATAGGTTCTCTTTGCATAATGCCTAACCATCCTTAGTAGCATTGACGACTTCTATTCAACACTCCACTGCTTTGTACTGCCCTCCACAGTCCACGCCATCGATCCCACAGCATGTTAGCTTTATACACCTCGCAACACCATCCTTCTCCAAAGAAACACATGAAATTTGAGTTGAAAACTATATTTGCAGGTTACCCCTCACAGCCATATACCCTTTGAATACCTCCTACAAGCTCCTATACACGTCAACGCTATGCCAGCGAAGGTGAATAATTACAAATCAGTCAACGCGCTGCACATATTTCAGTGTCCCCGGAAAAAAGAAAGAAAATGGTGAGTGTCATATAGGTGGCTCTGTGGTGTTGTGCATTGACTCGATCCTGTGTCACGGCAGGTGCTTGGTGAGAGAGGCAGCACTCTCGTTAACCCTAGCACAATTATATGGTGTGTGGCTGCCTAGTTCGGGGGGATTATTGAATCAATCACTGGTGCAATAAATGTGTAAGTATAAACTGACTGGTGACCTGTACAAACATTATTTCATGACCCAGAGGTTGTGAGTTTCATCCTGGCTCTCGTTAACCCTAGCAGAACGATTTGGTCTGTATAGCTACATAGT
This sequence comes from Metacarcinus magister, assembly GCA_029783475.1. Taxonomy (NCBI): domain Eukaryota; kingdom Metazoa; phylum Arthropoda; class Malacostraca; order Decapoda; family Cancridae; genus Metacarcinus; species Metacarcinus magister. The sequence continues at coordinate 6,254,601 of JAPQNM010000037.1, read as the reverse complement.
TCAGGGGAATTATTTAATCACCTTTAATCGATCCTGACTCTCGTTAATCCAGCATAACTATGTGGTCTATAATTATCTAGTTCAGAGGGATTATTTAATCACCTTTTTAATCTGTCGTAAGTTAGAGCACCTGGTAGTGAGGTGTTTTTGTAGGCACGTATAAGCATGGACTGACATTATCACATAAGCCTTGAAAGCATTGTAATTCACTGATGGGAAACATTGTGACCGTACGACAAGTCACACTCGATTAAGTTGTGTGAAAGCAAATGGCTGACTGACTGCACGCCAACAAAAATATCACCCTATCAACTTTTCATTAGTATTGTTTGTTTTTCTTTCTTAATTTCATTATCTTGCATTTTCTTTATTTTCCTTTATTATCTATTACCTATCAATTTATTCCTTCCTTCTTTATACACAAGGCAGGATGGCGTGACAGTGACAGTGACATGCAACAAAGCCTTTATCTCTTTATTACAAGGTGATCAGAATAGGACATCCATTCTCTCTCATTCTGTGGCATTAAGGTAATTACAGAACCACCGAGCTAGCCAGTTATAAGACCACATAGCCCAGCAAGGTTAACGAGAGACAGCTGACCCTCCCACCAAGTTCAACACCGCCATCAGTATAAAATCTGACATTAAATATTAAACAAGGGACACTCGGCTTCATCAGATGTCCCGTTGTCTTCCTTGTCCTTAAAATTGATTGCTTGGTTTGGGTCATCACTATTGTCAATGAGCTGCTGTGCTTTGTGGCGCAGGTGTGGCGCCGAGGGAAGGAGACGAGTATGACAGTATACAACTTGACATAAACATACAGCAGCTGCCTTGCGACGACGGACTAACTTGACCTTTTAAACTCAGGTTGGTTGTCTATCGTGCCTACATCTAGGGGACACACGGGGTATCTAGAGGCCGTCAATGTTGTGCGTTGGTAATCACACAGCATAACGGTTTGGCGAGTACATTGTTTACACTTGTATAGTAAGGCAGAGTGGCAGACACCGTGGCTGCAGCGATAACAGGGGCCGCTTACTGTGTTTTATCTGGAGAACATACATAAGGGAAGAAATTGGAGGGTGAGTGCGTGAGTGAGTTAATATTAATAGTGGGTATTTCTGCATAACTACTGCTCGGACAATATCGATATCAATATGAAGTGGTAGGTACATACTATACATAGTGTACTCAACACATCTGTGAAAGTTTCAGGCCGTCCTCACCATTATTTACCTGGTAAAGCATCTTTCAGGTTATGTTAGGTTAATTATATTATGTTGGGTTATGCTTAGGTTATGTTAGGTTATGGTTAGGTTACGTTAGGTTTGGTTAAGTACGGTTTGGTTCGGTTAGGTTCGGATATAAAAAAAACTTTGTATATTTTGTTACACAAAAATTTGGCATTTCACCCTAGATTTTTTTTCCGGATTATCATATTATGGCCTATATTTAATTATAATAACGAGCACCGCCTGCAATCTTCACAGATGTGTTGAGTACACATGTATAGTATTGTTACGAAAGGGGGGAGTGCTTATGTTTGTATGTGCTATGTAGGAAGGTTCTGGCGGGATGTTTGCGCGGGCTTTCCTTTTGAGGCACGCCACTGTGTAGCGCCGCCGGGGCCAGTTAACTCTCCACCCTCGATTGGGACAGATATTACTCGGCTCTCGTGTTTTCCCGCCTGTGTTTATGTGTGCTTGTAAAGAAAGGAGTTAGTGGTATCATTTTGTGGTATAGTGAAGACGAGCTGCCTATGTAACTTGTGGTGACTAAGTTTAGCGGAAATAAAAGTGTTAAGAAGGAACGCTTCTTTCCTGCGCCATCAAAGTGTTCTGTGACCGCCTGTGCTGTTCTTACTCTCCGCTTCTCCAGCGCCTGCGCCGAATCTAAGTGTAAGCAGGTGTAAGCTGCTCTTATTACGGCCCAGAGAGGAGGTTTGTAGCAATATGTACGACTTCATATTTATATTCCTATCGTCCGAGCAGTAGTTATACAGATTTTCTTAAATAGAGTAAGCCTCAGACATCAGAGATCATAATTATGACTCGAGGGAGGGAGAGACAGTGAGATGGAGAGATGGAGTTGAAAAGAAAGAGCGCTAAAAAAGATGCAATGAAGTGGATGAACAACATAACATTATATTACACTGTAGTACATGTCACCAACACTTGACACGAGGGAAACGATGAACTATGTTAAGTCTTATTAATTGTATGCTCGTCCCATTTAGTGAGAGCGGCAAAAGATGCAATGGAGACGTATAGTAGAATATTGCTATTGATAGTTAGTTTTAAAAGTATGTTCCTTAATAAATGGGAGCCCAATCCAAAACAAGTTTCTTTTCTGTACTACACAGGAAAGACTAAATCAAGTATATATTATTATTATTATTATTATTATTATCTAGACAGGATCCCTTTGTTTACATATTGCATCAGTGGCAGCAAAGAGTCCTTGGTGGCAGCTTCGCGCACTTTCCCAGTCGAGTTAAGCCTTTGACAAACACAGGTTGGTGGCAGGCAATTTTATAGTGATGCTTACCTAGTCATCATTAGTGAAAAAATAATAATAAATGTTGTTGTCGTGCCCCCACCTCCACTGATTGCACCAGCCTCACTAAATTGTTATACCCAAGTGCTTATCCTACCTAGACTTAAAAGTGGGTATACACGGTGCTGTGACCACTTGGTGAGGTGAAGGAGGGCATTCCAAGCATTGATTGTTCCAATGGAGAACGCATTGGTCTTTAGTGCAGTTCTCCAGTGGGTGTGCTTGGTAATGTTGAGTGAGTGGCCTCGCAGCTGCACGAAGCCACCTCTGCTGTTTCTCTAGTCCTAAATTAAGGTCATCGTATTTATTATGATGACTCCAGCAAATGATAGTGATAATGATGATGATGATGCGGATAATTTGTGTAATGAATCCTCGCTATAATTTTATGTATATATATATTTATCTTTTTTTTTTATCGTATAGTTATATTATTATTATTCATTACATTGACTTTTTCCTTTCGTTTGAAGTAAAGTAAATTCATTATTTTTATTGCCTTTGTTGTTGTAATATGTAGCACCACCAAATATTTTCTTTTCTGGAATGTTAGAGAGAGAGAGAGAGAGAGAGAGAGAGAGAGAGAGAGAGAGAGAGAGAGAGAGAGAGAGAGAGAGAGAGAGAGAGAGAGAGAGAGAGAGAGAGAGAGAGAGAGAGAGAGTGTGTGTGTGTGTGTGTACATATATAATCCTTTCTCTCCTTTCTACAGTGTATGAAGAACGTTGGAAAGATGGCCTTGAGGTTGTCAGTTAGTCGTCGTCTAAATCTGAATCGTCCTCGCTGGAGCTGGATGAAGACTCCTCTTCTCCCTCCACCCTGGAACACACGAGACGAGGAACGTTAATGGGCGTGCGGGCGTGTGGGCGTATGGTGAGTACATGTTAGGTTAAGTTAGGTTAGGGTGGGTACTTCACACACACACATACACAAGCGGGATTATTTTTTAACGTATTTTTGTTGTCCCTTAGCCAGTACCCTTTTTGATTAATGTAAACACACACACACACACACACACACACACACACACACACACACACACACACACACACACACACACACACACACACACACACACCTTTTCTTGGGCACACTCCACATTCTGAGCGTAGTGTCGGTGGAGCCTGTGTAGAATCGGTCTCCAGCGATGGCCATGCAGGTGACGGCCATCTGATGACCCGCGTACACTGTCTTCACCTCCCATGTAGTGGCGTCCAGGACCCGAGCCAGGTTGTCACTGCTAGCTAGGAACACTGGCAGGACCGGGGGAGGGGCGTGGGGTTAGGTTAGGTGAGGTGAGGTTTGGTTTGGTTAAGTTATGTTAAGTTAAGTTAGGTTAGGTTAGGTTAGGTTATAGTGCTGGTGGTGGTGGTGTTAATCGTGGTATGGTTTATTAGGAGATGTGATTTTGGTTGTTGTTGTTGTTGTTGATAATGAAGATAATGTTCGTGTTTTTTTTTAATAGTAGTGGTGGTGTTCGTGATATTACTATTAAGCTTTCTCGGCAATTTTCGTATTTCGGCAACTTAAGAAGAAAAAAAAATCGAAATATACTTTTTTTTTAATTTTTTTTTTTATATATATTTTTTTATTTATTTTTATTTTATTTTATTTTATTTTATTTTATTTTATTTTTATTTTTTATTATTATTTTTTTTTATATAATTTTTTTTATAACACAGTACTAGCCATAACTTTTTACAAACCACACCCAAAACCAAAAAAACACACAGATATGATAGGAGCACCGCGGCAAAGCATACCATCACATCACATCACACCAAACCAATCCAATCCACTCCACCATCCAACCTACCTAAACCATTATGTAGTTTAATAGCATTGATGGTGTTGGTGGCGCGTCTAATGGCCATCAGAGGTTCCACGCTAACCACCTGTCCTCCCAGCTTGAGTTTATCCCTGCGTGTTAGGTCCCATGCCAGCAGGTAACCATCCCCGTCACCACTGTATAGGAGCTTGTTGAGGGCGAGCAGGCAGGTGATGTGACTCGTATGACCCACAAATACCTGTAGGGGAGAGAGAAGGGGGTGGAGAGGAAAGATGAGGAAAGGAAATGAGAATAACGAATTAAAGAGAAGAAAAAAGTGAAGAGAAGAAATATTGGAAAGAAAAGAAAAGAAAAGAGAGAGAGAGAGAGAGAGAGAGAGAGAGAGAGAGAGAGAGAGAGAGAGAGAGAGAGAGAGAGAGAGAGAGAGAGAGAGAGAGAGAGAGAGAGAGAGATGAATCAAGTCATTTTTCTCGTGACAGTTAATACACACATATAACAAATCAAAGTGAACATACAAATTTAAAAAAGAAAATTGAATAAAATAAAGAAACCCCGACTCATAACCCCAAACCATGACCTTCGAACCCCTGACCCACTGACCTTGAAGTTAACGCCAGTGTCGATGTGCCAACTCCGAATAGTCTTGTCACCGCTAGCCGTGTACAGCAGACGAGCATCAGTGTCTGTTACTACGGCAACCACACTCCCTGTATGACCCCTGAACACCTGAGGACATGACCACAGCTACACACACGTCCAATAAGGGTCACAGTATACTAAGGGTCACAGTATAAAAGGTCACAGTACAAAAGGGTCACAGTACCTTGAGACATTTGCCAGACACGAAGTCCCAGGATCGTGCTGTGGTATCAAGGCTTCCGGTCACCAGCAGGTCACCGTAGCCAACCACACCTGTGCCCTCCTCACCAGGGTCAAGCATCAGGGAATGCACGCCAGCCTCGTGACCCTGCACACACACACACACACACACACACACACACACACACACACACACACACACACACACGACAAGGATAAAAGGGAATTAGATTGAAATTTTTGATATTATTTTAGTTTAGTTATTCATAAAGTTATATACACACACACACACACACACACACACACACACACACACACACACACACACACACACACACACACACACCTGGAATGTCTTGATGCAGGCCGTGTCCTCGCCTTCCCCCACGTCCTGTAGCTGATCATCGTCCACCAGCCACGCCTTGGCCGTCTTGTCATGTGAGGCGCTAAGGATGTACTCCCCCGTACACAACACTCGAGAGATCCTACTAGTGTGTCCTGCGGGAGAGAGAGAGAGAGAGAGAGAGAGAGAGAGAGAGAGAGAGAGAGAGAGAGAGAGAGAGAGAGAGAGAGAGAGAGAGAGAG
>JAPQNM010000037.1:6231350-6243850 GCA_029783475.1 Metacarcinus magister | reverse complement strand
TGAGACACATGCCCATATCGAGAGACCACGACCTAGCTGTGGTATCGCTGCTTCCTGTGATGAGTAGGTCCCCGGGGTTGATGCGCAAACCTTCCTCGTTAAGTCCGCCCGTGTCCGTGCCAGGGATGAAAACCACTGGGTATACTGAACGCTGGTGGCCCTAGAGAGGCGATAGCAAGGGTAGTGGTGGTGGTGGTGGTGACTTGTAATTGATGGAGGTGATAGGAAAGGGTAGTGATGGTGATGACTAGTAGGTGGTGATAGTGGTGTTGACTAGTAGATGATGGTGGTGGTGGTGGTGGTGTGGGTGGATATGAATGTGGTGATGGTGATGTAGGTGTGTGGGTAGGTAATGAGGTGGTGGTGGTGATGGTGGTAGTGGTGTTGAAGGAGGAGGTAGTGGTGATGATAATGAGATACGAGGTGGTAGTGGTGGTAGGTAAATGGTGTTGATATTGATAGTGGTGATGACAATAGCGGTGGTGATGGAACGATATTGAACATAATAGATGAAATATTAACACTACTACTACTACTACTACTACTACTATTACTACTACTACTACTACTACTACTACTACTACTACTACTACTACTATTACTACTACTACTACTACTACTACTACTACTACTACTACTACTACTACTACTACCACCCCCACCACCACGCACCTCCAACACCCTGACACACGCCTCCTCTGTACTCATCTTCCCTTCCGTCTCCATCAGCCACACTCTCGTTGTCTTGTCGTAGGATGTAGAGACGAGGAAATCCCCACAGCTCAGGAGGCGGTTGATCTGCTGCACGTGGCCTGGTGGAGGAGGAGGAGGAGGAGGAGGAGGAGGAGGAAGAGGAAGAGGAAGAGGAGGAAGAAGGATGGGTAAAACAGATAACATAGATAATACAAACTTAAACCTCATCATATTTTCGCCTGCTTGAATGGGATACTTTACACACACACACACACACACACACACACACACACACACACACACACACACACACACACACACACACACACACACACACCTTTGTATATATAGACACACTCTGAGGTGCACAGGTCCCACTTCCTGATGGTGGTGTCGATGCTGCCTGTGAACACATAGGTGCCTCCCAGGGCCACGCACGTCACCCGACCCTCGTGGCCCCTGCAGGAGAGAGAGAGAGAGAGAGAGAGAGAGAGAGAGAGAGAGAGAGAGAGAGAGAGAGAGAGAGAGAGAGAGAGAGAGAGAGAGAGAGAGAGAGAGAGAGAGAGAGAGAGAGAGAGAGAGAGGGGGAGAAAAATTATTAGTAAAGAGGAAAGATGACAGGAGGGAAGAAAAGGAGAGAAAAGTAAAAGGTGTTTGTAGAGAGAGAGAGAGAGAGAGAGAGAGAGAGAGAGAGAGAGAGAGAGAGAGAGAGAGAGAGAGAGAGAGAGAGAGAGAGAGAGAGAGAGAGAGAATCATTATTACAGTTCTTAGATTAGCGGATTAGCTAGACCAATACAGTACAAAGGAGTACAAAGTAAGAACAGACATCAACAGTCTTACTGGAGCTAACGAGGCTGTCCGTGTAGCTACACTACTACTATAATATCTACTTGATAGAGACAAAAGGACAGTAGGAGGAGGAGGAGGAGGAGGAAGAGGAGGAGGAGGAAGAAGAAGAAGAAGAAGAGGAAGAGAAAGTATGAATTCCAGATAGATATAGATATAATGTCTAATTAAAAACATACGTACATAACTGTGTGCGTGTGTGTGTGTGTGTGTGTGTGTTACGTGTGTGTGTGTGTGTGTGTTTTATCCAATACTTTAACTATCTAACTACAATTAACTACTCTCTCTCTCTCTCTCTCTCTCTCTCTCTCTCTCTCTCTCTCTCTCTCTCTCTCTCTCTCTCTCTCTCTCTCTCTCTCTCTCTCTCTCCCCTCCCCCCTTCTTCCGTACTCTGTCACTACCTGCTCCACTGTCCTGCCACTCTCCATTCTCTACTCTCCACCTGCTGCCTCGCCTCCGGGACACAAACACCGTAAGGGCGGCAACTGTCATTACCTGCAACACCCTCACCCTCACTCTCACCCTCACCCTCACCCTCACCCTCACCCTCACCCTCACCCTCACCCTCACCCTACCCACCTTGCTCCACACACCTTCACACACACACACACCCGCCTCCACGGTAAACTATTTATTCATTTGATTTAATACCACACTCAGACGGGCTCGTAGTTATACCCCTTATCTTTTTTGAGGAAAGGGATAATATTACTGATAATAATTCCACACATTGAAACACACACACACATACACACACACACAACGTACCTTAACACATCCAAACACTCTGGTGGGTCCGTTAGCGCGCTCCACATCCTTGCAGTGGTGTCGTCTGAGCCCGTGACGAGTAGAGACGAGTCTTCAGAAAGCACCAGACAGTTGATGCTGCCTAGGTGTTCCTTAAGCTCCTCTATCAAGTGTGTTTTACCTCCTGCCTTCCCTCGTCCTCGCCCTCTGCCGCTACACAGACCCTCTTTACTAATGCCTGAACCCATTGTGTGTGTGTGTGTGTGTGTTGTTGTTATTCGTAGGGTTTATTTTTCTGTTTTTTTCTTCTTTTGTTTTAGTTTCGTCTTTTCTTTTTGTTGTTTTTCTTATTCTTGTTTTTATTTTATTTATATATATTTTTTTTTCTTCTTTGTTTTACTCTTTTCTTATTGTTATTTATTTATTTTTATTTTTTTCTTAATATGTTTTTTTATTGTTCTTTTTACTTTCGTTTTTTCTTCTTCTTTCTTTCTTTCTTGTTATTCTTGTTTATTTTTCTTTCTTTTTCGTCCTCCACTTTCTTCTTTTAGTTTATTTTTGGTTTTTTCTTACTTTGCATTGTTTTTCTTCTTCTTATACGTAAAATCTTCTTCCTCCTCCTCCTTCTCCTCCTCTTCCTCTTCTTTTATTCCTCTCCACTTCCTCTTGATTTGTGTGTCCTCTTCTTCCTCCTCTTAGTTTCAATTATCCTTTGTTTCCTCCTCTTATTTTTGTATCCTCTTCTTCCTCTTCCTTCTTTTCGTCTAAGTTGTCCTCTTGTTGGTTGCTGTTGTCCTCCTCTTCCTCCTCCTCTTGGTTTCAGTACTTTCCTCTTCCTCCTCCTCTTCCTACTCTTACTTTATGTTGTCCTCCTCCTCTTCCTCCTCTTTGTTTGTGTTCTCTTCTTCTTTATCTTAGTTTCAGTTGTCGTCTTTTTCCTCTTAGCTTCAGTTGTCCTCCTCCTCTTAGTTTCAGTTGTCCTCCTCTTCCTCTTCCTCCTCTTCCTCCTCTTCCTCCTCCTCTTCCTCCTCCCCTCGCCGTGTCAGACAAACAACTGCCTCGTTCACACAGAATTCAAGTGTGTTGCAGCTGTTTTGTGTTTCTGACGATCACCAGGAAACCCTATTGATTCAGGAGGAGGAGGAGGAGGAGAGGAGGAGGAGGAGGCAATAGGTACTTTCATTAGTGGTGGGAGGGGGTGGTAGTGGGTAAGTGGAAGAGGAGGAGGGTGTACGAGGAGAGGAGGAGGAGGAGGAGGAGTGAGGAGGGGAGGTCGTATGTGTGTGAAGAAAGAGGAGGAGGAGGAAGAAGAGACGTCTCACTCACGAAATTAATGTTATTTTTTTATATTTTTTTCTTGATCAGGTTGTAGAAATAATCAATAAGTGACGGTGGTGTGGTGGTGATGGTGTGGTGGTGGTGATGGTGGTGTTAGTGTGCGGGTTGCCACAACACCACATTTATCACTGGTGTTGTGTAAGTGTGTGTGTGTGTGTGTGTGTGTGTGTGTGTGTGAGGGAAGGGAAAGGAAGAGAAAGGAACGAAAGGAAGGGATGGGAAGGGAAAGGAAGGAAAGGAAAGGAAAAGAAAGGAGAGAGAGAACAATATATAACGTTGTATTGTATTGTATTATTGTATAGTAAATTCTAACAAATACACTAAGAATTAAGTTGAATAAGTGGTAGAGAAAATATAAGTAGATATTAGACAATGACAAGTATAGCATCAATTAAGTTATTAAATACATGTAAGTGGTAGATGAATTATAAGTAGATATTAGATAAGGACAAATGTAGTATAATTAAGTTGTTAAATCAAATACATTAACTCTAGTAGCGTAGGATAAAATATAATACAACTGGAACGACATTCAACTGTTTTATTGACGAGAGAGAGAGAGAGAGAGAGAGAGAGAGAGAGAGAGAGAGAGAGGGAGGGAGGGTGACGCTCGCCTCCACATTTACCCACAAGACAATAAATATTAGATAACCTTTCCACCGGTCACATAATAGATAACAAAACACGTAATTAGTCTCTCATCACGTCATTACTTCAAGGGTTGTGGCGGGGAAGTGGAGAAAGCAGAATAAAGGAGGGAAGGAAGGAAGGGAGGGAGGAAGGAAGAGTGGAAGGAATACAAGCAGATCAACACAACCATAACAAAAGCATAACAAATAAATAAATATATAAATGAATAAGTTACACCCCAAAGACACCTTAAACAAACACAGTAATGAATAAATAGATCAATAAAAACCTATAATAATTAGCTAGCATCAACCGCCCTTTTCCTTTAAGCATGACAGACGTAACCAAAGAATATCAATTTAACATCAATATAATATCAAACATAGTACAGTTTTTACATATCAATTACACACTGGGATCTCCTCTAACAGTAATCCTCGGTGATGGGGAGATACTAGGCGTGTCAGAGCGAAAGAGAGGTTCATTTATCATGGATTTAACATTATTTAAATCTTGAGAGCTTGTAGCGGGAAAATGGCGGGAAATAAATGGCTTCAAAGACATTTTATTACCATTATCTGATTCTGTTGATACGAAAAGGCTTGCTGTGGGAGGCATTATAGGCTTATCCTCTTCTTTTTGAATGTCCTTATGTTGTGATAGGATTTGTATAGGGTTAGGTAAAGGCGAAGAGTCCTTATTTTTAACTATAATAGGAATGAGAGAGCTAGATTGAGGGAGGAGGTTGTGGTGGTGGTGGTAGTGTGGCGGGGCTGGCGGGCGTACGATCAAGTCCTGTGGTGTGGTGTGGTGTTGAGTGGTGTGGTGCTGGTAGTGTGGTACTCCCCCGAATACTGAACTAATGTGGTGTTGAGGTGGTGTGGTGGAGTGAGGACGTTCTAAGGGAAAGCTGTGGTGGTGGTGTGGTGGAGTTGGTGTTGACACGTGGATGGAGGTAGGTGTGGAGTGGTGTTGTGCGGGGTTTGTAGTGGAGATGTGGATGGTGTTAACGTTATTGTGGTAGGGATGTGGAGTAGTGGAGTGGTAGTGGTCGTTGTGGTGGTCGTTCTGTAGTGTAAAATGTTGAAGGTGATCGTTGTTGTGATGGTGATCGTTATGAAGGATCGTACTAGGGTGGTCGTTATGAAGGATCGTACTAGGGTGGTCGTTGTATGAAGGGTCGTACTAGGGTGGTCGTTATGAAGGGTCGTAGTAGGGTGGTCGTTGTGGTGTAGGGTCGTAGTGGAGTGGTCGTTGTGGTAGCTGAGGTGGTTCCTGGGTGGTGGATGATGTGATTCGCCGTCATAGAGAACCTTAGCGTGGTACCCATCGTCATTTGCGTGGTAGATCACCGTCTGAAGCCTTCCGTCCGGCAGCTGAACCTGTAGTAGTAGTAGTAGTAGTAGTAGTAGTAGTGGTAGTATCAATTAATATCGTAACATACTACACACTCTCTCTCTCTCTCTCTCTCTCTCTCTCTCTCTCTCTCTCTCTCTCTCTCTCTCTCTCTCTCTCACCTGGTAGTGCCCGGTGGTGCCCGAAGCGTCGGTGGTCTCGTGGCGGGAAAACTCGGTGCCATGAAAATCGTCCTTCACACTGTACCCGAACTCAGACGGGCGCCTCGAGTACTGAGAGAGAGAGAGAGAGAGAGAGAGAGAGAGAGAGAGAGAGAGAGAGAGAGAGAGAGAGAGAGAGAGAGAGAGAGAGAGAGAGAGAATTAACTTAGACAATATGAATACGATAGACATTTATATAAAGTAAGAGAAGGTTATAATCCAGCCATGTACTCGAGGGGATAAATATATGGTATTAAGTAAACAGTAGATGCTTTATGTAAGTAGACTGTACTTTTGTAGACTCCATATATATGTTACTGTATTGTTATTCTTTTCTAAATATGTATACTAAAGTCAATGGTATATTACTGGGTTTATATAGACAGATGACAGTCGTTCATGCGCAGTGTCCCTTCTATTTATCTATTGAAACTCTCCATTTTAATATAAATCTGTTTTCTTACCTACTCATTTATTAATAATATTTAAATGTATAAGTTTTGTCTATAAGTTTATTTATTTATTTATTTTTTAATTTAAAGGCGGAAAGTACCTACATAGAAAACGAACTAAAATTAACACAGAAAACGTAAATATTTTAAAATTAGAGAGGCGGCTCAGTTGAGGTGGTTGGGACATCTTGAGAGGATGGACGAGGGAACAATTGCCAAAACAAGATGGGAAAGGATGGAGAGATGCAGTTAAGGAGACATTGGATAAATACAACATGCCAGAAATAGAGGAACTTAGAAGACAAGGGACTATGCAAGACAAACGAGAATGGACGAGGAGGCTGGCTGGCCCCACTGACAGAGATCCATTTCTAACTGGGCGCAGAAGTAAGAAGTAAGAAAACGAAGTAAAAATAAACACAGAAAACTAGAATATTTAAGGTACAACTCCATTAAATAAACACAAAAAGAAGGATGGGAGGATGAGGACTTACCTTTTGCTCGTGTTGGGGAAGTACGTGGGCGTGGGCGTCATGGCGGGGCGTGGCGGGTGTGTGGGCGTGGGGGAAGGCGTCGTGGTGGTGGTGGGTGTAGGAGAATGGGTCTGGGTGATCGTGAAGTGTGTCACCCGTCACCACCACCACCACCACCATCATCACCATCATCATCATCACCACAGGACTCATCATCATCTTAAAAAACGAGAGAGAGAGAGAGATTATTTGAATGTGTTTATTATTATTATTACTATTATTGTTATTATTATTATTATTATTATTTACAATATAAAACATTATTTATTATTATTTTCTTTTCACCCATGACTTTGCACTAATTTTCATTCCATTATAGTTTTTGATTTTTTTTCGTTTTTTCTTCTTCAGAATCACGTGACCAGTGTTCAAAAAAGGACGACGCTGATTAGTGGACGTCAAGTAAACACAAACAAAGGATGCTGCTGATTGGTGGACGTAAACACAGGTAATTAGACTATTTTTCTGATTAGCAGAGAAAGAGAGAGAGAGAGAGAGACTGACTGACTAACTTACCTTTGCTAATCTTATGAAGAAGTGAAGAAGATCTTGCACTTCTTGCCTTTTATACCTTCTCTCTCTCTCTCTCTCTCTCTCTCTCTCTCTCTCTCTCTCTCTCTCTCTCTCTCTCTCTCTCTCTCTCTCTCTCTCTCTCTCTCTCTCTGTCATTTCACTTTCCCTTCCCATTTTTCTTCACATATTTATTTCTTCCTCCCTCCCTCCTTCCTTCCTCCCTCTCTTCCTCCCTTCCTCCCTTCCTCCTCCTCCCTCTCATCCTTCCTCCTTCCCCCACTTCCATCCCTCCCTCCTTCATCCTCTCTTTTCTCCCACAATTACAAATAAAAACGAAAAAGAGAAGAGAGAGAGAGAGAGAGAGAAGAGAGAGAGAGAGAGAGAGAGTACGCATTAGCTTATTAATATTATTGTTATTGCTATCATAGTAGTAGTAGTGTAGTAGTAGTAGTACTAGTACTGTAGTAGTACTGTAGTAGTAGTAGTAGTAGTAGTACTGTAGTAGTACTGTAGTAGTAGTAGTAGTAGTAGTACTGTAGTAGTAGTAGTAGTAGTAGTACTGTAGTAGTAGTAGTAGTAGTAGTAGTAGTACTGTAGTAGTAGTAGTAGTAAAGGAGGTGAGGGTGGTGGCTTTCCCAGGCGATTTAAGAAGACCTTGAGGAGGAGGAGGAGTGTTGGAAGACAATTGAATGGGAGAAAGAATGATCAGGAGGAGGAGGAAGAGGAGTACAAAGGAAGAACAGACATCAACAGTCCTACTGGATCTAACGAGGCTGTCCGTGTGGCTACACTACTACTTTAATATCTACCTAATAGTATCTACTACTATAATATCTACTTGATACTATCTACTACTATAATATTTACTTGATAAAAACAAAAGGATAGCAAAGTGGAAGGCCCCTCCCCACCCACCCCTCCCTCCAGCCGAAGCTGGCCGGAAGAGGAAGTGATACCATGTCGTATAGACAAACTATCATGGAATTTGTGTAAGAAAATGAGAAAACAAAACTTGGTGAACGAATGTTAAGTGCTTATCAAGTTTGTTCTTAAATGATTGCATTGTGTTACTGTTAACTGTTTGTGCTGGGAGAGAATTCCAAATATTCACGATTCTATTAAACAAAAAGTGCTGCGCTTCGTTTGATCTAAAACACTTACCAATGATCTTGAAGCCATTGTTACGAGTGGTGCTTGTGAGATCGGTAGTTACAAAGTCGTTTATGTTAGTATTGTCAAAGCCGCAGAAAATTTTAAATACCTCAATTAGGTCCCCTCGTAGCCTACGTTTGGATAAACTGAATAAGTTCAGCTCGTTAAGTCGTTCTTCGTAAGACTTGTTTCGCAATCTAAGGATCATTTTAGTAACTTTTCTTTGTATTCTCTCCAGCTTATCAATATCTTTTTGTATGAAATGGTGACCAGAACTGAATGCAATATTCTAGATGAGAGCGTACGAGTGTATTGAATAGTGTGAGGATAACTTTTCCACATTTATACTCGAAAGTTCTTCCGATGAAGCCGATCAGTTTGTTTGTTTTCTTAACAACATTTGGGAGGAAGTAGAAGTAGAACTAAAGAGGAGGAGGCTTAAGAACGGAATGAGGTAATAAAGGAAGATGTGATACAAGCAAGTACTGAAAGAGGAGGAAGAAGAAGAGGAAGAAGAAGAAAGGATGAAAGGAAGGTGTGGCAGAAGAGGAGGAGGGGGAGGGGGAGGAGGAGGAGGAGGAGGAGGAGGAGGAGGAGGAGGAGGTAATAGTGTGATGCAGTGACGAAAAAATCACTTCATTTGAAAATTACCTATATTGAACCTGTACTCTACTACTACTACTACTACTACTACTATTGAGAGAGAGAGAGAGAGAGAGAGAGAGAGAGAGAGAGAGAGAGAGAGAGAGAGAGAGAGAGAGAGAGAGAGAGAGAGAGAGAATGCGTATGTGTGTGTGTGTGTGGCAAGCAGTGTCACTTTAAATCAAGCCTCGTGTTACATAAACGTTCACACACACACACACACACACACACACACACACACACACACACACACACACATTAAACAAGAAGATTAGATAAAGATGAGATGGGTGAATAAAAATATCTAGATGAGAGAGAGAGAGAGAGAGAGAGAGAGAGAGAGAGAGAGAGAGAGAGAGAGAGAGAGAGAGAGAGAGAGAGAGAGAGAGAGAGAGAGAGAGAGAGAGAGAATGTGTTCGTTACAAGTGAGGTAAAAGTATTCGTGAAAGAGAAAGATGAATAAAAGTTCACAAATGAGAGAGAGAGAGAGAGAGAGAGAGAGAGAGAGAGAGAGAGAGAGAGAGAGAGAGAGAGAGAGAGAGAGAGAGAGAGAGAGAGAGAGAGAGAGAGAGAGAGAGAGAGAGACTAGGCCGCTGCGTGGGAGAACGAGAGAAAAAACAAACGTGAAACACAATAAAATGAAGAGAAATGAAGGAAAAGTGACATAAAACGTGATGAGAGAGAGAGAGAGAGAGAGAGAGAGAGAGAGAGAGAGAGAGAGAGAGAGAGAGAGAGAGAGAGAGAGAGAGAGAGAGAGAAAGGAAAAGTGCAATCAATGATGCAATGATGATAATGATAATAGTAATGATAATGATAATAGTAATAATGATAATAATAAAAATAGTAATTAGAGGCGTATTATAAAACATTAAATTAGAGCGAGAAAATGAGAGATAGAAAAAAAAAAAACATATTACGCTGATTAGAATATGAAATAATAGCAATTCATATGATTTATATCTCTCTCTCTCTCTCTCTCTCTCTCTCTCTCTCTCTCTCTCTCTCTCTCTCTCTCTCTCTCTCTCTCTCTCTCTCTCTCTCTCTCTCTCTCTCTTTGAATATCATAAAAAATAGGAAAAAGTCTCGTACAGTAAACATTGATGCTCGTTTTCTGTTGTTTTTAAGGATTACTATACAATGTGAAGGACACTGAAATAGAGGAGGAGGAGGAGGAGGAGGAGAAGAAGAAGAGAAGAAGAAGAAGAAGAAGAAGAAGAAGAAGAAGAAGTACAAGAATGAGGAAGAAGAAAACTAAACATTTATCGAGTCTTTTAGATGAAATATGAAAATAAATAAACATCATGAATTTCACGATCCTCTGCCTCTCTGTCTGTCTGTATGTATGTATGGCTGTCTGTCTATCTATCTGTCTGTCTGTCTGTCTGTCTGTTTGTCTGTCTCCCTCTATTTTGTGTATGAAAAACAATGCATATTTCCTTCTTTCCCATCATTACCCCCCTCCACCCCTTGCCCCTTCACCCCCCCCCCTTCCTCCCCCCTGCCCCTTCTGCCCCACCCCTGTTGATCTTACGTGACCCTACAGAGTTGAAATCCCACCCGTTCTCTCTCTCTCTCTCTCTGGGTGTGGTTGAAGTTATTAGGTGTGTGTGTGTGTGTGTGTGTGTGTGTGTGTGTGTGTGTGTGTGTGTGTGTGTGTGTGTGTGTGTGTGTGTGTGTGTGTGTGTGTGTGTGTGTGTGGGAGAGACCTACTCCACACACACTCACGCTCCACTTACAATCTCATCCACTCACTCCACATAGGTAGGAATATTGTTATTATTATTATTATTATTATTTTTGTTTTTATTTATTTTTATTTATTTTTTATTATTATTATTAATCTTGTTTGTCTCTAACTTGTTTTAATTAATGACATTTGTATTATTTATTCTTTTTTTTTCTTTTATTTATTTATTTATTTTTTAATCATTGTTCAGTTTTATTATTTTTATTTAGTACATAGGAAACATCTTTTTTTATTTTTTTATTTTTATCAACGTTATGTTCTCTACGTATGATAATAATAATAATAATGATACTAATAATAATAGTAATAATAATAATAATAATAACCTTATGTTCATTCCTTGAGAGTAAACAGTGCTTATAATTAGTTTTTTTTAGTACAATTTCTTATATATAGTATAGGTAATGGTCGTCACTTCACACAGGGTCCGAGGATGGCAGAGTGGGTTTGAATACTCAGTGTGTCTTACATTGCCTTCCATCCACCTTCTCCACGGCTGCTGCGTCAAGGTAAGACGCACTTTTTTTCTCTATTTTTCTTTTTTTTATCCCTTACCCGTGGCGCTGGTAGGCTTAATGGAGGCCTTTGATGGTTAGCCTCCGCCCGTTAGTAGCGCGGGTTAGATTTTTTAAGTGACGCCTAGTTTCTTATTGGGTAGGCTCATGCTGCCAGTGGAAGCTCCTCGTGTATATAACTTTACAGTCCCGTTGAGGATAGTGTTGTGGCAGCATGTGGGTGATCTTTGGCCACTCGGCGGTATTACCAAAGAAAAGTGGCCAGCACGTCCCGGGGCTCGAACTCGGGACTCTTGAGTTGATATGCCCGACCGTTAGCCACTAGACCACCACCTTGTAAATATAAACAGGAATACAAATCAAAGTCTTACCTCCTGTCCATGCTGTCATGTCGGCCATTCACTGTTAACGGAAGAAAACGGAGTAAAACTGAACAAATAAATGAATGACCGTCACGCCTCATACAGCTGAATGAGGTCAGGGAGTGTGACCCTGACCTTGACCTTCCTCAGGGTGACTGGACATCAAACAAGGTCACGTGAAACAAGGTCTCATGAAACAAGGTCAAGCAATAGCAAAGTTTATTTCCTTCAAAAATAGAGATTCTCGTAGAAAAATCTGGAAGCATTTTGTAACGCTACGGAGAGAGAGAGAGAGAGAGAGAGAGAGAGAGAGAGAGAGAGAGAGAGAGAGAGAGAGAGAGAGAGAGAGAGAGAGAGAGAGAGAGAGAGAGAGAGATACTAACTACCATTATATCCTTACATAACCCAAAGCCATGCTGGTTAATGCTATATTCATCGTTAGAAAACTATAGTGAGTGTGGCAACATGGCGTCGTTATGGCCTCAGACTCCCTATGGAAATAAAAAAAAGCTTCATTATAAACTAATTGCCCAGTGGGTGAGGCAAGATGGCGGCGTCGTAGCTTCATAACAAACAATCTATATTATAAACTATATTTCTATTAACATTTTGCTCATTCATGCGTCTCACTAACAACAAATTTTCACATCATCGTAATAAATCATCGTAATACATAACATTATATTATATCGAGAAGGAATCACAAAATTGTCTACATTATGATAAAGGAAGAACATACTGAATATAATGAATATATATTTAATTTTGAGGCCT
>JAPQNM010000037.1:6223850-6226350 GCA_029783475.1 Metacarcinus magister | reverse complement strand
GGCAGGTGTGTGAGTAATAATGGTTAAGTTAGGTTAGGTTAGGTTAGGTTAGGTTAGATTAGATTAGGTTAGGTTAGGTTAGGTTAGGTTAGGTTAGATTAGTTAGGTTAGGTTAGGTATATAGAACAAATATATTACTATCATTGAATTATTTGACATTACCAAAAGTCGAAAGATTATTATGAATATATAAAAAACCCTCAAATATCACATCAATTCGTGGAGTGTATTATAGAGTGAAGTGATATACTAAACACACATTCAAGTAGAGATACACGGAGAGAAGATAGAGACAAAGGGAGAGAAGATAGACAAAGGGAGAGAAGATCGACAAACGGAGAGAAGATAGACAAACGGAGAGAAGATAGACAAAGCACAGTGTTAAAAGTCTTGTACTACATCTAAGCTTTGTAAGGAGAAGAGAGGAAACATGGAAAATAAAAAATAAATAAATAAATAAATAAATAAAAAAGTACAGATCAGAAACAGTAGGGAATGAAACACCGAGATAATGAAGCAAGTGAATGAAGCTGTCAAGACTCCACCCTCTTCCACCCTGTCAAAACTCCACCCACTCCCACCCTGTCAATACTCCACCCACTCCCACCCTGTTTGAGATGCTGTCAGGCTTCACTTGAGGGCACACTCCTTACATGGGTGGATCAGGTCTTTGTACACTTAATAAAAAAGTGAAAGAGAGAAAAAAAAGTTGTCTGTTAATGGGAGGAGGAAAGTTAATAACGGAAGCGGGCCAGACACTTAATTTCTTAGGAGCTGATTTTGTGTGTGAGATGGAACAGTAAGAATAGTAGTAATGGTAGTAGTAGTAGTAGTAGTAGTAGTAGTAGTAGTAGTAGTAGTAGTAGTAGTAGTAGTAGTGGGAACAACAATACAACCACCACCGCCACCACAACTACCACGATCCCACCGCTGCCACCATACACACACACACACACACACACACACACACACACACACACACACACACACACACACACACACACCCTCACCTGTGTGCTTGCTCCTTGGTGGACAAAAGGTTAACGTTGTAGGCAATGAGGAACTTCCTGACGCCCGTGACAGTGGCTCCCCAACGAGGGACGAACTCACGCCCACCGAAGTCTGGCTCCCACTTCGACTGTGCCAACTGTAAGGGAAGGAACGGGTGAGTGTGTGTGTGTGTGTGTGTGTGTGTGTGTGTGTGTGTGTGTGTGTGTGTGTGTGTGTGTGTGTTATCGTTCTGTACATATTGTTATCAAGTTTTTTGGGTTTTTTTTTCTTATATTACGTACTCTTTTTCACTTTCTCTCTATTATCCTCCTCCTCCTCCTCTCCTCTTCTCCTCCCTTCACCTCAGTCACCATAATCTCCCTTCCTTCAACACACCCTAATCCCCTTTCTCCCACCCTCCCTTCCCCTTCCTTCCATCCTTTTCACCCATTCCTTTCCTTCCATTCTCTTCCTATCCAGCCATTATTTTTTCCCTTCCTTTTCCCTCCCCTTCACCCTTCTTCATCTTCCAGTCACCTTTCACACCCTAATCTACCCTTTCCCTTAACTTAACACACCTTAATCCCCCTTTCCCTACCCTTTCCCCTAACACCCTACCCTTCCCCTAACACCCTACCCTCCCCCTAACACCCTACCCTCACCCTAACACCCTACCCTCACCCTGGACACGTAGTACAGTAGACATAGGGTGTAGTATTGTTGCTTTATACCTTTATTTCACTTCACAATGAACTAATATGATTATGTTTTACTTCTCTGTTATATAAACTTGACGTACCTATAATGTTAACTGGACCTCCAACCCTTGCTTCTATCCCTCCTACTGTCTGTCCTCTTTACAGGGTCTGGCGGCAAGCAGGGATTTATTTATTTATTTATTTATTTTTGTATGTAATTTTGTTGTCCCTTAGCCAGTACCCTTTTAAATGTAACCCCAAAAAAATAATAATAATAATAATCTTTGAGGCACGTACCTTTTCCTTGAGTCCCTCGTACTCCCCTGCACGTATCTGAGGTAGAGTGGATCGGTACTCCCTCGAGGCTGCTGCGCCGTACAAGTAGACGGGTACGCCCACCTCCTTGGCCAGCCGACGCCCGAACGTGACGGCGATGCCCACACACTCCTTCTGCGTCACCCCCCGCACCGGGATGAACGGGCACACGTCCAGGGCGCCCATGCGTGGGTGTGAACCTGGGGTGGATGGACCGTGGGTGAGGGGGTGTGGGTGGGTGTGGGTGTTTTTTTTTGTTTTTTACTTAATTGTGGAAAATATTACTGTGTGTATGTCATAGCTATTATGTATGTTTGTGTGTGTTTTTATAGATGCACACACATGTAGACGCGGAGTGTGTGTGTGTGTGTGTGTGTGTGTGTGTGTGGTGTGTGTGTGTGTGTGTATATTTAAATGTGCAAAATAGTACGGTGTGTGTATGTCATAGCTATTATGTGTGTGTGTTTTTATAAATGTACACTCATGTAGACGCGGAG
>JAPQNM010000037.1:6170378-6216250 GCA_029783475.1 Metacarcinus magister | reverse complement strand
TGTCGGATGCCTGTTTTCTCATGTGTCTAATCCTGTCTAGGAACTGTTCTTAACGCTTTTCCTGTCCCGTGTCTAGTGTGTGGTTCTGTGTCGCTCCATTATGGTTTGGTCAATCCGGTATCCCTTTATTTAAAGTCTTTGCTCATTTTGGCTGTGTTACTGATGTCAGTGTGGAAAGGAAGTTTTTTTAGCAACGTAAAAAAGCAACGCTGGAGAACCTGAGAGAGAGAAAAAAAAAAAAAAAAAAAAAAAAAAAGAAAAAAAAAAAGCAAAAAAAAAAAAAAAAAAAAAAAAAAAAAAAAAAAAAAAAAAAAAAAAAAAGAAAAAACAAAAAAAAAAAAAAGAAAAAAAAAAAAAAAAAAAAAAAAAAAAAAAAAAAAAAAAAAAAAAAAAAAAAAAAAAAAAAAAAAAAAAAAGAAAAAAAAAAAAAAAAAAAAAAAAAAAAAAAAAAAAAAAAATAGAAAAAAAATAGATATAGACAAACAGATAAATAGATAATCACACCACCACCACACTCATCCTCTCTCTCTCTCTCTCTCTCTCTCTCTCTCTCTCTCTCTCTCTCTCTCTCTCTCTCTCTCTCTCTCTCTCTCTCTCTCTCTCTCTCTCTCTTTCTCTACTAAAACATAATCGATCACACACACACACACACACACACTTACAACTACACACCACCACCACCACCACCACCACGCTGCTGAAATCTGGTGTTAACTGGATGGAATGTGGTGAATGTGGAGGAGATGGGGGGGGCGGGGGCTGGGGGGAGGTGATGGGTGATGTCAATGATGTTAAATGTGATGTCATATTCCACTATTGGGCTGAGAATACATAATTTTTGGCTGGAAATAGATTGTTTGGGCTGGAAATAGTTTGTTGGGCTAAATATTTAAACTTGGGCTATAAATGTAATGTATTTTGGGCTGAAAATATATATAGCTTTTTTTTTTATGGTAAATCGTTGTTTGGGTTTGAAATATAGTGTTTTTTTTCGTGATATATTAGGGTATTGACTGTAAATATTATAGTGTTTTAGTGTTTGGGTTAGAAATATAGTTCGTTGGGCTACATATTTAAATTTGGGCTATAAATGTAATGTTTTTGGGCTGGATCAGAAATATAGTTCGTTGGGCTACATATTTAAACTTGGGCTATAAATGTAATGTTTTTGGGCTGGATATATGGAAAGGAGATGAGGGTGAAGGGAGATGAGGGTGAAGGGAGCGTATTGTTGTGAGGGCCCTAGACGCAGTGTGAGGGGAGGAAAGGGAGAGGGGAGAGATAGAGGGGAGAAGAAAAGGAAAGAGGTGAGGTGAAGTGGAGAGAGAGAGAGAGAGAGAGAGAGAGAGAGAGAGAGAGAGAGAGTCAGATAGAGTAAGAGAGTGAGAAATTAGTCTTACATGCTCTCTCTCTCTCTCTCTCTCTCTCTCTCTCTCTCTCTCTCTCTCTCTCTCTCTCTCTCTCTCTCTTGGTCTAGTCTTGTTCTTTCTGGCTTTATTTTCTTTTCTAATTCTTTAACGTTTATACTCCTCCTCCTCCTCCTCCTCCTCCTCCTCCTCTCCTCCTCTCCTCCTCCTCCTCCTCCTCCCTCCTCCTCCTCCTCCTCCTCCTCCTCCTCCTCCTCCTCCCTCCTCCTCCTCCTCCTCCTCGTCCTCCTCGTTTGCATCTTCTTCCTTTCATCTTTCTTTACGTTATACCGTTTCCTTCTTTTTTGTATTTATTCTTTTGTCTCTTATTCTTTTTTATATTTATCAATGTTTACACCTCCCCATCTTCTTCTTCTTCTTCTTCCTCCTCCTCCTCCTCCTCCTCCTCCTCCTCCTCCTCCGTTTTCATCTTTCATGAGCGAATATCGAGTATTAGTTTCAATATCCTTTCCTTCACACCAGATAGATGTTGTTTGAAGAAGGAAGGAAGGAAGGAAGGAGAGAGGAAGGAGGAAGGAGGATGGAGAGGAAGATGGATGATGGAAGGATGGTAGGAGGAGGAAGGGATGAAGGAGATAGAAGGAGATGGAGAATCAGGTAGGATGGATGGAAGGAAGAAAGAAGGAAGGAAGAAGAAAGGAAGGAAAGGAGGACAAGATAAAGAAAGAAGGACATTCATGAAATATTTAAGAAGAAAAAAATCAATAATGTATAGATTTTCATAGTGTGTGTGTGTGTTGTGTGTGTGTGTGTGTGTGTGTATGTGTGTGTGTGTGTGTGTGTGTGTGTGTGTGTGTGTACATCAAGGGGAGTGAACATTTTTTTCTTGTTGACATTGTAATGAGGTCCACTAAGGAGGAGGAGGAGGGGAGGGGAGGAGGAGGAGGAGGAGGGGGAGGAGGGGGGCCCATTAAAAGGCTATATGCTTCACCTTCAATCCTCCTCCTCCTCTTCATTCTCCTCCTCCTCCTCCTCCTCCTCCTCCTCCTCCTCCTCCTCCTCCTCCTCCTCCTCTTCTTCCCACATGTTCTCCCTTCATTCCTCACCATCTTTCTCTCCTCATATAATTTTCCTTGACATTTTTCGCCCACATTTTCCTCCTTATATTTGTCCTCTTCCTTCTTGCCCTCCTTTTCTTTATTCTCTCTCTCTCTCTCTCTCTCTCTCTCTCTCTCTCTCTCTCTCTCTCTCTCTCTCTCTCTCTCTCTCTCTCTCTCTCTCTCTCTCTCTCTCTCTCTCTCTTTTAGGTAAGGACAGGTGTTAAGAGTCAGTAATTAGTCTGCTGATGCTAGAATTGAGGTTAAAGAGAGAGAGAGAGAGAGAGAGAGAGAGAGAGAGAGAGAGAGAGAGAGAGAGGAGAGAGAGAGAGAGAGAGAGAGAGAGAGAGAGAAGGAAGGATAGAAAGAGGTGATGAAGTGAAAGATTTGCTCTGTAGAAAATATTAAATTCCTTTTCCAACCCAACCCTACCTCCTCCTCCTCCTCCTCCTCTTCCTCTTCCTCTTCCTCTTGATTCCTTCCTCTCCTTCCTCTTCTATATTTCCCTTCCCTACTTCATGTATTCAATTTCTCCCTCCTCCTCCTCCTCCTCCTCCTCCTCCTCCTCCTCCTCCTCCTCCTCCTCCTTCTTCTTCCTTAATAGGTAATCTGATCATACTGAGAGTCTTGTAAGCTTCTAAAGTATATACCAAGCCCTTACCAGTACAGTGTGATGACGGGGTGGTGGTGATGTGTGATGAGGGTAGGGTGTGTGGTGAGTGTGTGGTGATGATGAGAGTGTGTGTGTGGTGATGAGAGGAAAATGTGGGGAGAGTGTGATTGTGTGTGTGGTGATGATTGTGTGTGGTGATGATATTGTGTGTGGTGACTGTGTGTGATGACTGAGTGTGGTGAAGAGAGGTAAATGTGGATGTAAGGGATGTGGGAGTGTGGTGATTGTGGTGAGAGAGAGAGAGAGAGAGAGAGAGAGAGAGAGAGAGGTTGATACACTTTATTGACAGTTAACAAGAGATAATCCTGATGATGATTTATGGTCACAGCACATGTGATTCTCTCTCTCTCTCTCTCTCTCTCTCTCTCTCTCTCTCTCTCTCTCTCTCTCTCTCTCTCTCTCTCTCTCTCTCTCTCTCTCTCTCTTAACGATAAGTACGGTATTATACAGAGATCAAAGAGTTTTTTGTCTAGCAGAGAGAGAGCGAGAGCGCGAGGGCGGCAGCGAGCTGAGAGGAGGAGAGTCCAGATCGTAGACGATTCGAGAAGATGCGAGAGAACTGAGTCAGCTGGAGACGAAGTATCGAAGATGACTCCGAGGATTAATACTAAACCGAATGCAGACGCGGATTCTCATGATGTCCGAGAGATCCACGATAAAAGATGATGAGAGAGACAACCAGACGATCGCGGAGTAGAGAGATCGATGAGATAGAGAGACAGAGATGACGAGAATATCCGCGAGACGGATGATTGACGCATATTTTTAGCAGTCCGGTTAGGCACTTTTAAAGAGATGAGAAGTAATAGATGAATTAAGGAGAGGTAGAGCAAGACCGTGATGATTTAGATGATTCTGAGAGTCGAGTCTAACACTTAGAGAGAGAGATGACGATTCGAGATTTATAGAAAAGAGCAACATCAAAGGGGGAAGAATAAGAGAGTAAGAGAGACTCTAGGAAGAAGAAGAGATTGGAGGCAGAAGATAATAGATAAGAAAACGAACATCATGAGTACAGAAGACAAGAAAGAGAAAAAGAGAGGAAGAGACTGAGAGAGACATGAACTGAAGAGAACAGAAGAGAGATGAATAGAATGACGGAGCACAGGTACAACAGAACAGTGGGGATGGAGATGAGATTGTTATGATAATGAGAGAAGAGATAGACTTCTTCTACGAAGATCGATCACATGAGAGGAGAGCATACGGAACGCGAGATGCGATTGGAAGATAGAGGAGGTTCTTTTGATCGTTAGAACTAAGGGATGTAAGGAGAGTCTGCGTTAGTAAATCAATCCGCTTCGCTAGTCATGAGACTGCGCACACACACCAACACATATCCGAACCCGTCAAGGCCCCCCCCCCCCCCCCACCCCCCCCCCCCCCCCCCCCCCCTCCCCCCACCCCCCCCCACCCCCCCCACCCCCACCCCCCCCCCCCCCCCCACCCCCCCCCCCACCCCCCCCCCCCCCCCCCCCCCCCCCCACCCCCCCCCCCCCCCCCCCCACCTCCCCCCCCCCCCCACCCCCCCACCCCGCCCCTCCCCCCCCCCCTTCCAACGGAAATAAGTCACCCATGAGTATAATTTCCTGGTAAAGAAAAGTAGAAGAGAGAAGAGAGAGAGAGAGAGAGAGAGAGAGAGAGAGAGAAGAGAGAGAGAGAGAGAGAGATAGATGATATACCTAAAGTGAATGATGGTTTCTCTCCTCTCTCTCTCCTCTCTCTCTCTCTCTCTCTCTCTCTCTCTCTCTCTCTCTCTCTCTCTCTCTCTCTCTCTCTCTCTCTCAGACCAATTATTGAGCGATGTAATTGGTTTAATGTTCCACTTGTGTCTATAGTTTGCAGATATTGCCGCTAGGAGATCACACACTTCCCTCCTCCTCCTCCTCCTCCTCCTCTTCCTCTTCCTCTTCCTCCTCCTCTTCCTCTTCCTCTTCCTCCTCTTCCTCCTCCTCTGTTATCTTCTACTACTATATTTTTTGTTTTTTGTAATTTCCTTCCTTCCTCGTTGTCATCATCTTCCTCCTCCTCCTCCTCCTCCTCCTCCTCCTCCTCCTCCTCCTCCTCCTCCTCCTCCTCCTCTTTCAAGAAAATGAGACACAACACGAAGATTTTTTTCTCTACCATTCTCTCTCTTTTTTTTTCTCTCTCTTCCCTCGATCACCCTTTCTTCCTCCTCTCCTCTTTTTTTTTATTCTTTATTCTTTTGTTTCTTGGTATTGTTTATGTACTCTCTCTCTCTCTCTCTCTCTCTCTCTCTCTCTCTCTCTCTCTCTCTCTCTCTCTCTCTCTCTCTCTCTCTCTCTCTCTCTCTCTGAAAAAACATTCTTGCTTAAATTCTCCATCGTGTTCTTTCTCCTTCCTTCCCCTCCTCCTCCTCCTCCTCCTCCTCCTCCTCCTCTTCTTCCTCTTCCTCCTCCTTTTCATTTTCAAGTATGACAAGAAGCCTCGTAGACCGTAAATGTTCCTCTTCCTCCTCCTCCTCCTCCTCCTCCTCCTCCTCCTCCTCCTCCTCCTCCTCCTCCTCCTCCTCCTCATTCTCCTCCTCCTCCTCCATCTCTTCCACCTCATATTCCTCCTCTTAAATTTATTCATTTTGTATTGTGTTCACTACCATTACGCTATCTCTCTCTCTCTCTCTCTCTCTCTCTCTCTCTCTCTCTCTCTCTCTCTCTCTCTCTCTCTCTCTCTCTCTCTCTCTCTCTCTCTCTCTCTCTCTCTTTGTTCTTTGTCCTTGTCGTAAATCATAATGGAGATAAAATTTGTTTGTTTGTTAAACGTAAATGTTTTCTTTAGCCTGTGTGTGTGTGTGTGTGTGTGTGTGTGTGTGTGTGTGTGTGTGTGTGTGTGTGTGTGTGTTTACCCATCCATCAGTCTGTCTATCCATTTATCTATTCACCTTTTATTTATACTTATATTTATCTATCTATCTCTATTTATCTATTTATTTATCTTTATTTATCTAAACTTCTATAGATCTTTGTGTCTTCTTATGTATTCATATATCTAAATTTTTACTATGTATGTATGCATGTATGTATATGCATGTATGTATATGTATGTATGTATATATATAATTATTCATGCATGTATGTACCTAACCTTCCTCCTTCCTTCCCCTCCCTTCTCTCCTCTTCCTCCTTCCCTTCCTCTTCCTCTCCTGCCTTCCTTCCCTCCTCTCCTTACCTCCTTTCCATCCTCCTCTCTCCTTCCCTTCCCTTCCTCCCTCCCTTTCTTAACCACTTTATAGACCCCTTCCTTCCTCCCTTCCCCTCACCCTGATCACCCCATCCCTCACTCCTCTACACCTCCCCTTTCCCCTCACTCCCCTTGTTTCCCTCTTCCTCACACCTGTCTCCCTGGCGCCCATTAAGACAATGAAGGGAAATCAATGGGGTTTTGCAGGTAAGAGTGAGGGGAGAGGAAGGGGAAAGGAGGGAAGGATTACTGAAGAGAATGAAGGAAGAGGGAGATAAAGAGAGAGGAGGGGATGAAGGGCTAAGGGTAGGGTGATAAATTGAGTGAGAATGAGAGAGAGAGAGAGAGAGAGAGAGAGAGAGAGAGAGAGAGAGAGAGAGAGAGAGAGAGAGAGAGAGAGAGAGAGAGAGAGAGAGAGAGAGATCTTGTATTGATTTTCTCATTATTGATATTATAGTGAAAAGTGGAATGAAATGAATATAATCAATGCTACTTACTAAAGAGGGAGAGAGAAAGAAAGAGAGAGAGAGAGAGAGAGAGAGAGAGAGAGAGAGAGAGAGAGAGAGAGAGAGAGAGGTCAGGCTAAAAAGTGAGGGGAGTGGCAATGTTTACAAATTCTAACACGTGGAAACATGCCATCCTACACTGTCAACACACGCACACACACACACACACACACACACACACACACACACACACACACACACACACACACACACACACACACACACAGGGATGATAGAAATTTGCTGTTCATTCAATTTTTTTTTCTTTCTTCTTTTTTTGGTAATATTTTGATGCGTGTTAGATCGGCTTTGACTGTTCATTCTCTGTTCGTTTTTTGTTGTGTTCTGTTGTGTTCTGTTCGTTTTCTGTTGTGTTCTGTTGTTATTGAGGTTGTGGGAAACGTGATAGTCTTTTGTTCTTTTGTGTTGCATATTCGTGGTTTTAATTGAGAGAGAGAGAGAGAGAGAGAGAGAGAGAGAAAGAGAAAGAGAAAGCGAGAGAGAGAACTAGTAGAGAAAAATATTACTTACAAATACACTGAAAACTACTACTACTACTACTACTACTACTACTACTACTACTACTACTACTACTACTACTACTACTACTACTACTACTTTAATAGTGAGATGATAACCATATAAGGACACACAGCATCTTATCATCACCATCATCATCATCATCATCATCATCATCATCATCATCATCATCATCATCATCATCATCTCTTTTCTCTATTGTACAAGCTTATATCTACTGCACTCCTCCTCCTCCTCCTCCTCCTCCTCCTCCTCCTCCTCCTCCTCCTCCTTTTCCCGTGAGTCACTACCTGAAGGGCGTGACATCAGCATCACTAGTAGCCAATCAGCTTCAAGGATCACGTCAGCTCCTTGACCAATCACGAACAAGAGATCACACACCGTTCAAAAATTTAACATCTACGTTTCGATTCTTACGCACACACACACACACACACACACACACACACACACACACACACACACACACACACACATATATATAGATTGATTGATAGATAGATATAGAGAAAGAGAGTGAAAGTGAGAGAGAGAAAGAGAAAGACAGAGACAGAGACAGAGACAGAGACAGAGAGAGAGAGAGAGAGAGAGAGAGAGAGAGAGAGAGAGAGAGAGCGAGGGGGGTCATCCAGTAGCATAGGTCTATTGTAAGGTCATTGGCCCGCCCTGAACCCGAAACTCTCTCCCCTCACTCTCACTCTCTCCACTCACTCTCCTTTCTACCCCCCTCCCCCCCCCTCCCTGAGTAGGCCTACCGAAAACACACACACAAACACACACACACACAAACACACCAGCCTAAAAATGGGAAAAAATATGTAGATAAGGAAACAATACTTTTTTTCCCTTCATTTATGGTCTAAAATTAGGTATCAACACTTACCTCTCGGCCCTCTAATGCAACTTTCTGAGGGGAAGATCAGGCTATGTATACAACTCCTCCTGCTGCCACAGTCCTCTAGGGGGCAGGAGGGAAGGGTCTTTTTTCCCCTCAGATTTGGTATGTAAAAAATATTCCTCGCTTTGAGAATTTACAAAGAGCAGTGGCTAGAGTTCATGGCTGGGGGAGCGGCGACGTGCACCCCTGACGCCGGCTTTTGATACACTGGCGTCTGGATGTGCTGTTCGGCTTACCCTTACCTGGCCCATCCTGCTGCCGGGTTGAAGTTATCGTACTGCTCAGGGTCATGTTCATCTATAGCTTTTGTTTATATATTCTTTTTGTTATGTGTATTTACTTTTTTGTGTGGTAATGTAATCTTGTTGTGAAAGAAGATTTTTTTTTTTCTTCCGTAGTGAAAATATGAGTGTTATTGAAATCTGGTAATGTTTCACCGTAGAGTTTCACATTTTGACCTAATGAGTTTTTGTTTACTAATATAGCGCGCTCTTTTTACCCTTTTTTCTCTTATTATCTCCATTTGTTTTTCTCCATCTCTCTCTCTCTCTCTCTCTCAAGTTACATTTTTTTTTCTATTCTATATCATTAACCGTTGGCACCAGTAGGCATATAGAGACACAGATGGGCTTGCCTCGCCTGTTATTTGATGTAGGTTTTAGAATTTTTATAGTGACGCCTCGAATGATTAAGTTATCATAAACTAATTCCCTTCACTGTGGTTTAACGTTACATTTCACACACACATTCAGGACACACTAAACTAAATAATATAATGCATGCAAACTACTATGTGGAAATGGCATAATATCTGTCTATTTCCGAAAACAAAATACTCGTTATGTTTTTATATATTATTTTTATTCAGGATTAAATTTGACATCAAAAATTCTCTTTCCAAATTAAAAACTGGAAGAAAAAAAATGCATTCGTGTTAAAACTAAAATTTCATTCATTGATTAAAAAGAAAATGAATTGTACCTCGACTTTGCGATTCTCTTTTGTCTCTAAAATAATATTGAATTCACTATCTCTGCTTCTACAACATAAAAAAAAAAAAATCTTCAGATAAACATAAATAAAAATAACCTCAAGATAAATATAGAACAAAATATTCTAATAATAAATATAAGAAGAAAAAATTACTTCCCACCACTTAATTTTAAAATGTTACCCCGTACATACGACAGAAACAACAACAACACAGTACACAACAAGTCTTTCATAACAGTGACATAACAACAACAGTGGAAGAAGCAACAACAACAACAACAATGACAATAATAATAATAATAATAATAATAATAATAATAATAATAATAATAATAATAATAATAATAATAATAATAATAATAATAATATGAGGGAAAACATCAGAGTATTTCGTTGGCATTCTGTTGTTAAGGACGGCGTCATTTTCTTCGGCTGGATGAGTAGGAAATGAAGCGTAGAAAGAGAGAGAGAAAGAAGACACACACACACACACACACACACACACACACACACACACACACACACACACACACACACACACACACACACACACACACACGCAAGCATGAAATACACTCAAGAAACTATGCAACAAACAATAAGTAGAAAAGTTTAAATGAGTTACCCAACAAAAAAACAAAAAAATTCCTCCTCCTCCTTCTCCTCCTCCTCCTCCTCCTCCTCCTCCTCCTCCTCCTCTTCCTCCTCCTAATCCCTTTCTCATTAACAGGTGAACAAAACCGAGAGAGAGAGAGAACATCATCATCAGCATCAGCATCATCAGCAGCAGTAAGTTACCTGTCAAAGATGTGTGTCAAGGTAACAGGTACGCAATACAGGTTAATTGATGTGAGGTAACACTTGCACTAACTTAATAATACCCCCTTTGCATCGGTAATCAATTTAACACCTGTCCTTTCTCCCTCTCTCTCTCTCTCTCTCTCTCTCTCTCTCTCTCTCTCTCTCTCTCTCTCTCTCTCTCTCTCTCTCTCTCTCTCTCTCTCTCTCTCTCTCCTACGTCCTAGTTTTTACCTGTTAATGAATTGATTTTTTTTCATCGCAATGTACCTTCGTTTATTTATAACAAGTGCGAGAGAGAGAGAGAGAGAGATGTCAAGGAGAGAGAGATAGATAGATAGATAAAAAAGGGACTGCGTGCGTGCGTGTGTGTGTGTGTGGGTGTGTGGGTGTGTGGGTGTGTGTGTGTGTTGACGTAGCAGGGTGTGACGTGAAGGAGAGCAGGAGGGAGAGAGACAATGGCTGGGTGACTCAAGAACAACATTATTCACTTATAGAGTTCCGAGGCTGACTAGTGAATATTTGAAGGGCTTGTCACCGAGGAGGAGGAGGAGGAGGAGGAGGAGGAGGAGGAGGAGGAGGAGGAAGAAGAAGAGGAGGAAGAAGAGGAAGCGGAAAGAATAGGAATTGATTTACCTATGCAACCAAAATATACGTGATTGTGATTGTGTCTTCAAAATTGTGACTCTATTGTAGCTACGTGACTGATTGTGACTGATTGTAGCTACGTGATGGTGACTGATTGTGACTGATTGTAACTGATTGTGATGTGACGGGTCCTAGCTGTGTTATATTAGGTTAGGTATCTCCTCTTACTATGTGTCTGAACTGAACTGAACTGAACTGAACTGAACTGGACTGAACTGGACTGAACTGGACTGGACTGGACTGAAATTAACTTAACTCTATTGAATTTTACTGAACTGAACTGAACTTGAATTAATTGAACTTGACTGAACTGAACTGAACACACATTTCAACCCTTTTTTTCTCCCTCACATAAACAAAAGAAGAAGAAAAAACTAAAAAAACTATAAGGAAAACAAATGACTGCTGTTCTATAAGGGAAAGAAAACGAAGGATGAATTTTACAAACAGATTCAGATCCTCTTTCCATCTTGAGGCATCTTGTTACTCTCTCTATTTACATAACAAACACACTCTCTTCTTTTCTTTTCTTTTTATACCCTAACCAACACACTAGATGCAAGGTTAATGGCGTGTGTGTGTGTGTGTGTGTGTGTGTGTGTGTGTATGTATGTGTGTGTTTTATTCCTCTACTATTTCCCTTTTACATTTATTTCCTTATTTCCTTTTCATCTCCCTTTCCTCTTCTTCCTTTCCTTTATTCCATCTCTTTACTATTCCTTCTTCCATTTTTTTCCCTTTACTTTCCTCTCCATCTCCCCTTCCGCCCTTCTCCCATTTCCCTTTCCTGCCCTACTTTCTCTCTCTCTCTCTCTCTCTCTCTCTCTCTCTCTCTCTCTCTCTCTCTCTCTCTCTCTCTCTCTCTCTCTCTCTCTCTCTCTCTCTCTCGTCTCCCCTCACTTTCATTTTTTCCCTCTCTCCCTTCTATTCCTACTCTACTTACTTCCTTTGTTTCCCCTTCCTATTCTTCTCTCTTCCCCTCTTCTTCCCCTTCTCTCTTTCCCCTTTCCTTCCCCTCTCTTTCCCCTTCTCTCTTCCCCTCTCTTCCCCTCTGTGTGTCCCCTTGAAGGAAAACAAAAGAGAGTCGGCCTGTTTGAAATCACAACTCATAATGTAATGGGCGCACACACACACACACACACCTACGCATACACACACACACACACACACACACACACACACACACACACACACACACACACACACACACACACCAAACATGACCCTTCTGTTTCTGATTTAGGGAAACTATCTTTAATGTCCGTAACTCAAGTGGAAAATTATGATGAGAGAGAGAGAGAGAGAGAGAGAGAGAGAGAGAGAGAGAGAGAGAGAGAGAGAGAGAGAGAGAGAGAGAGAGAGAGTCCTTTCCCAACAAATTATCTTTAAACATTATATATCATTGAAAAATAAAATACAAATGATACGAACTACTGCGTGAAAAAATTATATATAAAGGAAATTATTCTTTTTTTTTTAATATATAATAATGAAAGAAAATTCAAAACACACAGGATAAAAAAGAAAAAAGAGAGAGAGAGAGACAATAAAAAAAGAGCGAGACAAAAAAACAAAACAAAAAAAGAGAGATAGAAAAAAAGAAAGCGAGTTAAAATAGAGAAAAAAAAACATTACAATAATACTGCAATACAACAATATCAAAACACATCACATCTCACTCACTCACTCACTCCTTCTTCATCCCTGAGACTCTTGTGCAATCCGCTTGAGGGCGTTGGTGTAGTCATTGTAAACAGACTGGAAGGGAGGCATTCTAGTGTCCCATCCCAGCACTAGATGGCACTCCTCGACCACACCTTGAAGCTCCTGTGAAGTTTGTTTATATTATACGATTTATTCATTTATATTATATTACTATACATATATAAGTTATTTTCTATTCTATTATTTATTTATTTATATTATATTACTATGCATAACTTGATGTTTTTAGCTGTAAACACTAATATAAGGATGTATGTGTTGATTAATTTGTTAGGTAAGGTGAGAAGGAAGAGAAAACGTGATGTGAGGAGAGATAATAATAACTTGAGGAGAAACTATGGAAATATGAAGAAAATAATAAATGCAAGTAACTAGGAATTAATGAGATGAGGTTGATAAAGAAAAAATAATAATAAAAAAACTATGGATAAGTATAAGAAGGAATTAACTAGATAAAATATAGATAAGATAAAGAAAAGAACAATTAAATGAAAGAAACTAGGAATTAATAAAAGAAGGAATTAATATGACAAAGTAAAAATTGATAAAAGAAAAAAACGAAATTAATACAACATGGAATTGATGTAATAAAGTAAAAAGAAAGACAAGGAAAAGAAAATAAATGTAAGAAACTAGGAACGAAGGAAGGAAGGAAGAGGGGAATGAGGGATAATTTGATAAAGTGATACGAAGGAAAGGTAAACAAAGAAGAGTAAGAATGAAGTGAAAGAAGGGGAAATAGAGGGGAAGAAGGGATGATATAATGAATAATGAGAGAATAAGAAAAGAAAGTAAAAGGAAAGATAAATGAAGTGAAGGGGAAGATAATGTGTTGAGAGAGAGAGAGAGAGAGAGAGAGAGAGAGAGAGAGAGAGAGAGAGAGAGAGAGAGAGAGAGAGAGAGAGAGAGAGAGAGAGAGAATTAAGACATCTACATCTTTCCTTCCCCTCAGCTAACCACCGCCTTTGTCACTTTTTTTTCACTATACCTGATTAAAAGGGAGGAAAAAGATCAAAGAGAGAGAGAGAGAGAGAGAGAGAGAGAGAGAGAGAGAGAGAGAGAGAGAGAGAGAGAGAGAGAGAAAGAAAAAAATGTATGAAAGAAACGAAGATAGAAAAAAATGAATAAACGAAAGAAAAACTGATATACAAGTAGAATTCCTAATCAGTAAAATAATAATAATAAAAAATCCAAAATAAAAATAGATAACAAAAAAAACATATAAATAGAATTCTTAGTAAGTATAATAAAACTGTCTTGTACTTGTCCTTACCTGGAGACTGTCCTTGGCGTGTTGTCCCGTCACCAAGCCTCGCCTCACTGACTCCAACAACAGACGGATTTCCTCTCGGCCCATCCTCACTACGGGACCAATTATTATTTCCCTCACTCACTCACTCACACACTCACTACTTTATCCTAATCTATTATATATTTTCTACTTCATTACGTTTTTTTGTATATTATTTTTTTAGGGATGGTCAGTGTTGTGTATATATATTTTTTTTTATTGTATGTTTAGTTTTGTTTTTTTCTCGCTCTCTTTTTTTTCTCTCTTTCTCATTTGTATTCTGGTCTCATTTTCTCTTTTCTCGTTCATCATCTTCCCCTCCCCTCCCCTCCCTGCCTCCCTTCCTCCATTCTTTACTCTCCCTCTCCCTACTCATTCATTCTCTCTCTCTCTCTCTCTCTCTCTCTCTCTCTCTCTCTCTCTCTCTCTCTCTCTCTCTCTCTCTCTCTCTCTCTCTCTCTCTCTCTCTCTCTCTCTCTCTCTCTCTCTCTCTCATTTATTATTCATCCTGCATCTCACATTTCCTTTTATTTCCCTTTTCCTTCCTTTCTTTTCCTCTTCCTCTCCCCTCCCCTCTTTTCCCTTCCTCTCCCCTTTCTCCCCCTCTCTCCTTACCTCTGAGGCGGGTGAGGGGTTCTTCCAGGCGCCGCAGGACCCCCATGACAAGGGAACAGATGGCCAGCAGGGTAGAGAGGTCTTCATCGCTCACCTCTGAAGGGAAACAAGTCTTGGTTGGTCCTCACGCCCTTGACTCCTCACTCGATCTCTCCTCCCCTATTCCCTTCATTGTATGCTACTTTATATTTGTCTACCCTTGTTTTGTTGTTGTTATTCCTGTTACTGTATGTTTCCCCTCATTATATCATTGTTCTTAGCACTGTATATCTCCCCTCATTCTGTTCCTATCGTCCTTTACACTATTTTCCCCTCACACTGCCCTTATCGTCCCTAACACTGTATCTTTCCCCTCCCATTGTCTTATTGTCCTTTTTTTCCCCTCACTCTATACTCCTTTACTTTTATATTGTTTCCCCTTCAGTCGACTCACCCCGCAGGTCCCTGGCCACGAGTGTCTTGAGGGTGGACACGTGCAGCTGCATGAGCACGTGGTGTGTGGCGGGCAGCGTGTCCTGCAGCTGCCTGCTGAGGGAGGCCAGGGCGGCGGCGTCACTAGGGGTGAGGCCCTTCAACTTGCTGCCAACCTTCGCACCCACAGCTGCTACCTGAAGGATGGCGAGGCGTGAGTGTGTGTGTGTGTGTTGTGTGTGTGTGTTATAAAGCTACCATTAACATGCATGAATCCAATGATTAGTAATTAGGTGTTGCCTGTCAATGTGGTGGTGTTGGTGTGAGCACCTGTGCAGCTGATGCGGTGTGTGTGCAGGTGTGGTTGCTGCAGGTCCATGGGGCGCGTGGGTCCAGTGGGTCAGTGGGTAGGAGGGGCACGCCGCAGGTGAGGCACCGCGGTGACCCCAGGAAGGTGCCCAGCTCGGTGGGGTCGCGGCACCGTGCACACGTACATGTAAACTGCTTGGAGAGCCGCAGGTGGTCCTGACGCAACAAAGTGGCCCACTGAGGGTCTGTGTAGCACGTGGTGAGCACGTCCCCCGCCGACACCCGCGTCACGGCGCGCACCACCACCACGCCCTCCCCCGTGAACCACTGCTGCGTGTTGGCGCGGCAGTCGTGTGTGAGCAGCGAGGTGACGGGGAACAGACCGATCACACACGTGCCCGAGGCCAGCGGCACCTCGAACCCGTTGGTGTCCCAGACGGCACACACGCGGTGCACGAGGGCGGGGTCACTGGCCACCCCGAGGCGACCCACGGCCACCTCCACCACGTGCCGCTGGTTGTTGTTGTGCCGGGGCGAGGTGGGACACACCCTGCCCTGCAGCGCCGCCACAGTGGCCGTCACGGCGGGGCTGCGGTGCATGGCCAGCAGGGTTCTCACCGCCGCCACCAAACGGTACTGGCGCAGCACCTCCAGGCCACGCTGCTGCTTGGCGGTGAGGGCCGCCTGCTGCAGCATCTCCCTGGCCTGGGCACGCTGCTCCTCAGGCAGGGAGGCCAGCCTTGCCTCCTCCTCAGGCCGCGTGGCAGGGTGTCCCAGGCCAAGGTGACGCAACACATCACACTCATCGGCGTGCACCGCCGCGCCGCACTCTGGACCACACAGGAAGAACCCGCACGCCGGGCACGTGTAGGCCGTGGCACGCTGGAAGCAGGTGAGGCAGGAAGGCGGTGACCTCTCCCTCAGTGCCAGCAGCAGCGGCGGCTCCACCACCACCACCTCACCCGCGGCCACGTCCCGCACCGCCACCAGGTGTCGTCCAAGCTCATCACTCTGCACTACACGCATGGGCGCCGCCGCCGCCGTACTTGCCGCCCCTTGTGTGCCGCCCCCCGCCGCCGCCCACTGACGTGTCCGCTGTAGCAGCACCTCGTGACTCAGGCTGAGGTCAGCACACCAGGGCGGGGCCGCCTCCTGACCCAGCCAGCTGGGGTTATGGGACAACAACCCCCTCAGCCGCTCCTCCAACACACCCACCTCGCACCCCACCCCACCCACGCCACCCTCAGGGGCTGTCACGCTGGTCATAGCGTGAGGCGGCGTGACTCACGCTGGTCACACTCTGGTCACACTCCCTTGACAAGGACTGCGTGTCACGACCCCACGCGACGAAGGTTTGGCCAACACACAGGAGGGTCGAGGCGGGGCGGGGCGGGGCGGGGCGGGGCGGGACAGGTATACTGAACACTACAGTCACTACGCCCTTGCCACACACCACAGCAACACACACCACACTTTCACTACCCAGCGTCACCACCAGCAGCTCTGCACCACAACTATAGTGTCACTCCACCACCACGTCGTGTCAGCAGGGCGCGGTGGGCGTGTGGGCGTGGGAAGGCGGACGGGCGGGCACTGCAGCCGGGCATCACAAACCTGGCTCACCTACACACTATTTTGGGAGCCGCCGCACGTGCCCTGCCTACCCCTCTCCCTCTCTCTCTCTCCCTCTCTCCCTTCAGTACTTCCTGCCGCCCTCTCTTTCCTCCCTCTCTTCCTGTCTATGTCGCTTGTTTTTAGTTCACCACGACCGGAAGCACTCACATTCCCTACACACACACACACACACACACACACACACACACACACACACACACACACACACATCCCACCCCCAACACACACACACATTCCCCCAAAACACACACCCATCCCCCCCCCCACACACACACACATCCCCCCCCCACACACACACATACTAGCCCTTCAGAACGCCCACATTTTTGTCATTGCTCTGAGAATAAGATCCCTGTTTTAGCCTTCCTACATGACACACGCGGGAGGCCTACCAGCTGGAGGCCTAATGGACGCTGCAAGTGATAATGGAAATAGAACTTTAATAACGAGGAGGAAAGTGGGTGGGAAAATGGGTGGGTCGGCTCTGCTAGGGACAGTTTTCTTTCTTTCTTTCTAAACGCCATGTAACCTCTGATGTGTGGTGGTTATTTTATTCCTATCAACTCACTTTATTTTCGTTTACTCACTTTCTTCCCATTTACTCACTTTATTTTCGTTATCTCACTTTCTTCCCATTTACTACTCACTTTATTCTCTTTAACTCACTTTATTTATTTCCATTATCTAACTAACTCTTTATTATTCCCATTAACTCACTTTATTTCCATTAATTCTTTCACACATCCTATCTGGGTCAAAAATTAATTAAGTCACGTTAAAGATTGATATTTTTATTGCAATGTGGTGTGATTTATTTATTATTAGAAGTGAGAGAAAAAAAAGGAATGTGGGAGTATGTCATTTAAATTAACGTTTCTTTGTGTTTTTTATTTATTTATTTATTTATTTATATTTATTTATTATTTTTTTGCTTATGTTTATTTATTAATCTATTTTTTCATGTTTATTAATTCATTTTTTCTATATTTATCAACTCATTTGTTCATTTATTAAACTATCTATCTAATTCTATGTTATTCATCTTATTTCTATATATATTGTTACGATGGGGGATTTTGGCGGGAATATTTCGCGGGTTTTTGGGAGAAGACGCGGGATTTGTATGGTCAGCTGCAGTCTGGGTAGCGTGTTGTTCAGGGGAAGACGTGAGGGTGTTGTACTATATAGAAGGATAATGTTCAGTAAACCAGAGAGGATTGGGAGTACTGTCCAGGTCATAGTGTGTCACCTCGCAGCCTCACCGATACATGCACGAAGCCACAGGGCGGGAAGGGATCGCCTCTGTCGCTCACACCACCCCGCCCACCCAGCTCACGGAGGCACCAGTGACGAGGGTGTGGTGGTGGTAGTGAGGTAAGGCAAGGTAACCCCCTTCCTTTCTCATATGTAACAATATATTTGCTTATTCATTTTTATTTACTGTATGCATAGGACTAACTCACATTATAAACACACACACACACACACACACACACACACACACACACACACACACACACCCCTTGTTTCACCCCCCCACAAGTCTTATAAGTGTCATTTATAATCTTGTTTAGTCTTCCACTTGGATATAGGCAGCAGTAGGCCTATATATAAAATCTATGAAATATAAAAAAAAATTACGCAGTACATAAATAGATACGTAGATAGATAAATATATAGATAACTAGACCACTCCTATTGGGCTGTTTTGTGGGGGCTATATTTCCATCAGCTTTCCATCCCAGCTAAATATAGGGGGAAAAAATTACATAATAGATAGATACATAGATAGACAAACAACATCTATTGGGCTACTATTTGGGCTACATTTCAATGTGCGCGGCAAGGTAATCACGCAACCACAACACAGCTGTCAGTGCGGCAAGGCAAGGCAGGGGAGTGTCACGTTCTTTCAATTCTCTCTTATTATACACCCTAATACCCTGCCTATACCCCTGCTACCCACACTACAGCACCATTAGGTTATACACGACGAAGGGGGAGCCTGTGACCCCCTCCCTTACCCCCCCAACAACCCCCCGCAGGTGAGAGAAATATATACAGGTAACGGGATGTTTAAAATTTTAAATATTTGCTTTATTTACTTTAATATTATGTTTTCTAGTTTGGTTTTGGTTTCTATGTGTGTTTTTTTTATTATTATGTGTGTGTGTGTGTGTGTTTGTTTTGTGTGTGTGATTTCTGGTGTGAGTAATCCAGGGGAGTATGTGTGTGCGTGTGTGTGTGTGTGTGCGTGGGTGGGTGGATGGTTGGGTGGTGTGTGAGGGCGCGGTCACTCACCACACTCAGGTTGTATATGTGTGTACAGTTAGTATTGGCTATGAAGGTAAATGG
Organism: Metacarcinus magister; assembly: GCA_029783475.1. Classification (NCBI taxonomy): domain Eukaryota; kingdom Metazoa; phylum Arthropoda; class Malacostraca; order Decapoda; family Cancridae; genus Metacarcinus; species Metacarcinus magister. The sequence continues at coordinate 6,197,191 of JAPQNM010000037.1, read as the reverse complement.
GTGTATGTGTGTGTGTGTGTGTGTGTGTGGGCGTGGTGGGGGGGGGAGGCTTAAGAGTGTGTATATATATATGTGTGTGGAATGGGAGGAAATGTGTGTACGTGAGTGGGTGGGTGTCTGTATGTATGTGTAAATATGTATGTCGGTGTGTGTATCTATGTGTGTGTGTGTCTATATGTATGTGTTTTAGGGGGGGCGGGGGGGTGTGGTTTATCAATGAATGGATTAATAATGATAATGTATATATTCTTTTTTTTGCAACATTAAAAAAAAACATAAATAATTGGTTTGTATTGAAGAACAAAAAAAGTTCGTTAGGAAAAACTTGTAAAATATCACTAAGACATTAACCTAACTATCTAACCTAACCTAACCTAACCTAACCTAACTCCATTATTCAATTTCCTGACTATAACAAACTCCTAACTCACTTTCAATCTCCTAACTGTCACTTTTAATCTCCTAACTGTCACTTTCAATCTCCTAACTGTCACTTTCACTCTCCTAACTGTCACTTTTCAATCTCCTAACTGTCACTTTTCAATCTCCTAACTGTCACTTTCATTCTCCTAACTGTCACTTTTAATCTCCTAACTGTCACTTTCAATCTCCTAACTGTCACTTTCAATCTCCTAACTGTCACTTTCAATCTCCTAACTGTCACTTTCAATCTCCTAACTGCCACATACAATCTCCTAACTCACTTTCATTCTCCTAACTGCCACATACAATCTCCTAACTGCCACATACAATCTCCTAACTCACTTTCATTCTCCTAACTGCCACATTCAATCTCCTAACTCACTTTCATTCTCCTAACTGCCGTGGTCTAGTGGCTAGCGGTCGGGCATACCAGCTCAGAGTCCCGCGTTCGAGTCCCGGCACGTGCTGGTAACTTTTCTTTGGTAATACCGCTGAGTGGCCTAAGATCACCCACATGCTGCCATAACACTATCCTCAACGGGACTGCAACGTTATATGCACGAGGAGCTTCCGCTGGCAGCATGACCCTACCAATAAGAAACGAGGCGTCACTTAAAAAATCTAACCTGTGCTACTAATGGGTGGAGGCTGACCATCTTAGGCCTCCATTAAGCCTATCAGCGCCACGGGTAAAGGATACAAAAAAAATTCATAATTACCACATACGTACACCTCACTGACTCTGCTACTTATTCCGTCTTTTTATGTGTTATTATTCCTGAAGATTTTACGAGAAATACCGCTTTTTTTATATATATAATCGTACAGCAAGTTTGTGTTCTGTTTTGCACTCCTTCCTCCAACATTTATACCTTTGGAAGTAACGGTACACATGGAATATTTCAAATTGACTGATATATTAACCACAATTGGTACTACGAGTCTCACCTTACGTTTAGGGTCCCGCCGGTGTCTCTGGTACAAATGGTCGGCTCGTGACCTAACCTAACCTAACCTACCCTACATACATACATAGTTAGCAATATTACCACTTACATACATATATACATACATACATTCTGATGCTGTTTTACCTTGAGTTATGTTATGAAATATTAAGCCATTTCATTTATATATTCATCATCATCATCATCATCATCATTGTTAGAGAGCAGAACCTGTTATGAAATATTTAGCCATTTTTCTAGTTGATCATTTACTGTCATCATCATCATCATCATTGTTATTATTGTCATCACCATCATCATTGTTATTATTGTCATCATCATCACCATCATCATTATTATTGTTACAGAGCAGACCCTGTTATCCAGCACCAATGGGGAATCGCTCGTTCCGGTTAGTTAAGTTTCCCGTTAAGTTTCCGTTGGTTGAGATAGTCGCTGAGAGAGGCGGGCATGGTGGTGACAATTCAGAACTTATATGGTTTTAATAATCCTTGTGTGCATATGTCTGTTTATTTTTTACGCTTGAGAGTTAACACAGCTCATTTACGCTTTGCTGGCTTGTCTATGGGCATGAGGAGAGGTGTAGTGGATGGAGTAGCGGAGTGGAGTGGAGTGGAGTGAACTTACTAGACACAGTGGAAGGCCAACCCAACCCAACCCAACCCAACCCATCCCTCCGCAGGCAACACACACACTCACAGTACTGTTAATGCCTGGTGGTCGTGTGCATGGTGACAGTTAGAAGTATTTATTATTATTATCATTTTTCCAAGTACTATATAGGTGATATTTTTGCTCTAGATGATTTTTGAAAGGCTGCTTGATGCGTTGACTACTGGATACTTTAATGCCGGATAACAGGTTTTGCTCTGTCTTACCATTATTATTATTATTATTAGTGTTATTGTTATTAATATTGTTAGCATTGCAGTGTGTAGTGGTTAGCATGCAAGACTCATTACTCATTACTCTAAGGTATACATCATTTGAATTGTTATCCATTTGGTGATGATTTAGTGTGTGTCTCCCTTGATGGTGCAGGTGGTGTTGATCTAACCATGTAGGTGCGGGGAGGGAGTAAGGTCAAGGAGTCACCGCCTCACTCAGTACATGGTGCAGCACTACCTGGGTGATCCTCAAGCTGTCTTAGTATGGAGTGTTTGTTTATAACACAACTTTAACTTAACACTTGCTTCCCATGAACGTGAATGGGCTGGTGTTATGGGTTATAGTTGACCAATATGTTGACTGTACACTCACAAACACTCACCTTTATAGAGCCTTCAATGTGTACTGCAACACTAACACTCAAGCTCATGGTAGAGGCTTAACATTGGTTTTGTTCAAGCTGCAACTCAGGATTCCTTACATGGAGGACTGTTTAATACCAACTTACATGGATCCAATGTGTTCTAGTGCGTGTTACTTCAGTGCTTGGTGCGTGCGTGTGCGTGTGTGTGTGTGTGGCTGCATTATGACAAGGTGCTGACACACACTAGTGTAGCCTCACTGTCTGTCACTCATTCTAATCACGCTACAAAACACAATGAGTCAGTCATTAACACCCTTCCCTGCAGCCCCAGCGGCCGCCACTCCCGCTCACGCTCGTGGACGGGCCGGGGCATGAACAGCCGGGCCACTGGTGCCCAGCGTGCCCCACCCACCAAAACCAACACCATGGAGAAGCCGGCCATAGCACCTCGGCCCACACCACCTGCCAGGCCACCACAGGTAAGCAGGAAGGGAAAATAACACTCAATACTCTATAAAGAACACGAACTCATAAGTGAAAGATTGAATTACCATTATAACTTTATATATTTCTTGACACACAAAGCACACACACACACAAGATATTTATAGTATTACCACCTTTTATACATCATTTTCCTTCACCTTCCAACTCACCAGCCGCCACAGATCCCTGAGAGTGACACAACCCCCGTCACCAAGAGAGGCCTGAGTGCCAGCCCAGTCCCAGACAGCCAACCCAGCAGCCTGGCATACTCTGGGGACAATGAGGAGGTGGGTGCCATCACTCACTACCTTGGCACTCATTCTATACAGTGCCTGTCATGGGTAGTGTAGTAAAACCTTGTGTAATATCTTGAATTGGCTTTCTTTTTATTAAGTACCGTTTTCTCTGTTTTGTGGTGGTTAATTATACTTTGTCTGGTGTTCCCTGTGCTTCAGTAGTTTATATTTATGTTATATTGTGAGTACTTTTTATAATACCCTTAATCATTAGTTTCCTCTTCATTAAGCACACTTTCCTCTGTTTGTAGGAGGTAAAGTTAATGATATAATTATGCCTGGTGTTCCTTGACCTTGAGTAATTTAGATTTAGATTATATTATGAGTATTTTTCATTGTTATACTTCCCCTTGTGTGAGTGTTAATACCCTTGCCGTCCTTGGTGGTAAGTGTTAGGTGCACAGGAGCTGCCTTGTGTAGGTGAACTAGCCTTTTAGCAGCCTCCTTATGTTGTTATGTTCTTCAGGAGTACCTACGGGCCACCTGGCAGAGGCTTGGGGTGGGCCACGATGGTTACCTGTCCCTGGAGGAGCTGGCCACCGTCTGCCATGCTATTGGAATGGACAAAGTAGCCAACGAGGTGAGGCTGACTAGCTATTCCAAGTGTTTATTAAATGTGTTATATTTTAATCACTCCCAGACACTCATCAATCCTTCCTTACGAATCACTGGTTTTCTCCCACTCTCACTCAACCTTCACTCTCACTCACTTACTCACTCTCTCACTCACCCTTCACCTTGGTACTCGTGTTGCAGGAGGAGGAGGAGGAGGTGCTCAATACCCTAGAGTGCTGGTACTTGAGTCTCGTCTTGTTCCAGGTACACGAGGATGGTACTATGAAAAGAATATATATAGTGTTGTCGGCAGCGGTATTGTAGCTCATGGCTTTGGGAATCATTTATATTGATTTTATTTATTATATTGGAGAACCGACCAAGGGTGTAAAAAAGTTATATATAAACAAAAAGGTCGTTATTTGCGCTGCTGTTGCTTGTTCTGTAGGCTATGTAATGTTGGGAAATGTTTTATTTTTTATTTATTTATTTTTTTCTACATCTTATACCTGTGGCGGTGGTAGGCTTGATGGCGGCTCTCCTTAGATGATCAGCCTCTGCCCATTAGTAGCGCAGGTTTTACATTTATTATAGTGACTCCTCGTATTTCTTCATTCCCTTTGTTGTCGAGAGAGGCTAAATGCTGCCTCTGTCCTCGATGCATATAACATTGCACATCCCGTTGAGGCTAGTGTTATGGCAGCATGTGGGTGATCTTTGGCCACTCGGCGGTAATACCAAAGAGAAGTGTTCAGCGGGTATCAGGACTCCAACCTGGGACTCTAGGTTTGCATACCGAACGCTAGCCACTGGACCACCACCACCTCCCCTGGGCTGGTGTTTTGATTGATTTAGTTGTGGTTGTTTTGGGGTATATAAAAGGACTTTGTTGTTGTGTACGTCTATATAATGTACCTTTATAATGATTTAGTGTATGTTTAGAAGTTTAAGAATGAGTGTATCCAAACTATTTAACCTGTAGAAAGGCTAGGATGATGTATGGCTAGATTATACTGTTAAGATATTAGGTTACCTGTGTTGCATATAGAAACAGTCATCTAGTATTCATGGTGTGGCTATATTTTGTGTGCGTATATATTCAATGCTACCCTTACACACTTTAAAACACACACACACACACGCACATTCCCTTACATTCCCTTTTCGTTGCATCAGGTGTTGGAGCAGCTGTTCAGCCGCCTTGATGTGGACGGTGACGGCCGGATCAGCTTTGAGGAGTTTGTACACATGTTCCAGAATGGCGGACCCAGCGGCAACACTTCACTCGTACTGGATGACTCCCTGCCCCTGGTGTGTGTGTGTGTGTGTGTGTGTGTGTGTGTTGGTGTGTGTGAGATTGCGACTGTGTGTGTATATATTCCATCACTTTGTTTAGTTTTGATATCATAATCCTGTGTGTATGTGTGTGTGTGTGTGTGAGAGAGAGAAAGAGAGAGAGTGAGCCCCTTATGCCTTCCCTACAGCACACTTAACCCTCCACCCTTCCTAGGACGTGGCTGGCAACACACTGAGCTGCATGAGTTCCGCCAGTGAGGAGCGGAGAGGCATGGTGATTGCAGAGTCAAGTGTGTTCTCAGCCCTCGACACTAACAGCACAGGGTGAGTACTGACTTTACTGTGTTCTGCTGCTGCACACACACACACACACACACACAGTTATAATCAAGGTAATACTATTTTATCTTATTGTGTGTTTCTTTTTTTATGCAATTTTATATAAGTGCAGTAAAAGGCAAGTTGAATGCTTATAAATATTGGGAGGTTACTGTCATCTACCGTTAAGGAATTGGATCCCCTTGTTTAGTGAAGGTGTTTGGGCGGCACACACTAGTAGTAGTATATATGTGTATGTATCTCCCTCTTATACATACACAGTGAGTAATTCTTTAACTCCTTTATGTATAGTTTTATAGAGGAAAAGAAAGCCAACACTACATCACAACACATATATTTCTAATCGGAATAACAGTCTGTACACAAACATTCTTAAGAAGTAAAATATCACACTATAGTTATTGGTTGTCCTTGGTCTTGGGTGTCTGTGGTCTCCTCTATGCCAGCCAAGGGGTCTGTGCCTTCCTCAACACCAGCCAGGAAGTCTTTGTTGGCTGTGAGTCTATTGTCGTGTTGTAATGAGAGCTGGTCCGTGTCTCTGTCTCGGACCTTGCGTAGTGCATCCAGGCGGTGCTGCTGCTGCTCCACCTGCCACTCGTAATGGTACTTCCTCAGCTGGTCCGAGGAGGTGCCTGGAGGAGGAGAGAGAGTGGGTCAGTCTTACAGGAATATAGAGATAGATTGTTTGACTGTAAATTGATTGTTAAAGAAAATGGGAAAACCACACTAAAAATTGAAAGAAAAAAGGTCAGTACTGTGCATGAGTGACCTGACCTGACCTGACCTGACCTGTTAAGTAAAGCATAGTAGTGTTGAGGATACCAGCCAGCGTGCCCAGACTTCCCCCCATCACAGCTCCCGCCAGAGTCGCTCTCGGCCCCATCTTGAACTTATATATGGCACCTGTGATGATGCCACCACCACTGTACCTGTAATAGGGAAACACATGATCACACACCCCCACCACTGTAACTGTAATGGGGAAACACATGTACTGGGGCCAAGGACAGTGTGTTAAGATGATACAAAGGAAATGATACAGTTGTTCGGAAAAGCTTGACGAGTACAAAAACGAGAAAATAAATCTGTTGACATGATTTACGATATAACAAATGAAAAGCTACTGTAGAAGGAACAGAAAATAACAAGAAGGTGAAGAGAAGAGGAAGGAAGGAAACATAACAGAAATTAAGAGGAAGAGAAAATAACATGAGGGTGAAAAGGAGAGGAAGATAACAAGGTGAAGAGAAGAGGAAACCTAACAGGAATGCAGACACTTACTCTACCACTGATGATGTTCCGCGATAGGCTGCTATGGAGTTTGTGAAGAGCATGAAGGTGGAGCAGAACAGGCCAAGCCGCCACCCCCACATCCACGCTCCTCGCCCAAACCCAACCGTAACCTGTTAAGGCGGAACACGGAAATTTAACCCACAAGAATTATAAGCACTGAAAATGATGCTTCTAAGAGTAACATGGAAGGGAATTAGTATCACTTAATAACTAAAGAATTTGAAAGATTATAAATTCCATGTACAAAGGGAGAAAATTGTGTTAACTGACCCATGCAAAAAAAAAAAAGTATAGCAAAAAAAAGCCTATTATAGTGATCTGAAACTAAGTGAATTGAAAAAATGAGTGTCTTCTAAAAGATTATATTAAGAAAGAGAGATGATGTCTGGCACTTACTCTTATCATATTAACTTGCTAACTAAGAAAGAGAGAGGAGGAGGGAAGGGAAGGAGAGAGAGAGAGGGAGGGGAAGAGAAGAGGTAAGAAGAGCCCCTCACCTTGTTTTGGAGTGCCTTCTTGGCCTCCATCATGCTCTGGAATGCCGTGCCTTGGTTACGTTCAATGAAATTGAGGTAACTTTCCCGGGAGTGTAGTGTGCCGCCAATCACTGTGCCCGTCAGCAAACCCATCAACCCACTCTGAATCACCTGAAACACAACACACACACACACCACTCTTTGTATTAACATTACATTACCTAATTTAACTTAACAACCCACTCTGAATAACCTGAAACAGACCATACACATACCACTCTTTGTATTAACCTTACATTACCTAACCTGACCTGACCTAACCTAACCTTACATTACCTGACCTAACCTAGCCCATCAACCCACTCTGAATCACACACCACACTATAGCTAATACTTCACATAATTTGTATATATGTTTTATATTAACCTAACCTAACCTACCTTACTTTGCCTTACCTAACCTTACATAACACAGCATAATCTTACCTTACCTACCTACTCGTAACTAACCTAACCCAACCTTACCACTACATACAAAATCAATACAAAAATAAATAAACTTACATAACACACCAAGTATAACACCACAAACACATACTAACATCACAATCACCAATACACTACACTAATACAAGATACAACACCATATTACCATAGATAATTCAGGGCTGATATTCCCGTAGGCATCGTAACTGTACATAAACTTTAGCCGCTGTCCGCCGGTCATCTCCGTCCTCTGGCTAAGGTGACTCTGCGCTGTTTTAGTATTAGGGTCCACGATGTCAGGGTCTTGGAAGAAAAATAGTGATAGGGATAGTGTTGCCCCGCCCCCCACCGCCCCCCGTGAGGCTAGGAAGGTGCGGTATAGCTTGGTGTAGCTGTCCCGTCCCATCCCCGCCATGTTGATGTTTGTTGATGGTCTTGCGGGAAATGTTCTGACTTTTTAACGGGGCTTATTATTTTTTTTCTCTTTCTTTTTGTTTATACTCTTAATGTCTGGATTTTTTTATTATTATTATTTATATTGTCTTATTTTTTCTATCATCCTAAATTCGTGTTGTTGTTTTATTTCTGTATTTTTTTTCTTACGGGTAGATGTTTCAACGGGACTTTTTTTCTCTCTCTGTCTATCCTCTAAGTGTCTGGGTCTTTTATTTACTGTTATTCTATTGTCGCTTTATTTCTGTATTTTTGTGTTCCAATATTATGGTGGAGGTAGTAGTGAGAGAAAATGGATGCGTTTAAAGGTGGACTCATGTAGTTTCTTTCTTGCTTCTCTGCGTTTGACTGAATGTTTTTATTATGGTTATTAAGCGTGTTTCTGTTCTTGTATATACTCTTCATTAAGTCACACCAAACCACTATATATTTAGGTGACCATTCCATGACTCCAATTTAATTAAGGTTATGTAAGAATACGCTACAAATATATAGACTGGGAATTTATTATCACAATTCTACATAGACGATAAATAATCAACAGAAATTTTAAATAATGCTATTGTCTTGATATTGATAAAAAAAAACGTACTAGATATTTACAAGTTTAGGTATAAATTCATAAAGTGGAATTTGTTACTTAAAATTACGTCTTTGAGATGTAGTATATATGTACATACAATATACACTTAACATTAATTTTTGTGGCAGTAATTAATTGTTGATGATCTAACTAGTCATGGTGCTATTATTAAGAATTTAGTAGTAGTAGTAGTAGTAGCAGCAGCAGTAGTAATAATAGTAATAGTAGTAGTAGTAGTCAGACAATTTTACAGCATTTTTGTGCACTGTAGATATATAACGAATGTATGTGTATGTCTTTTCTTGCATCTCTCTCTCTCTCTCTCTCTCTCTCTCTCTCTCTCTCTCTCTCTCTCTCTCTCTCTCTCTCTCTCTCTCTCTCTCTCTCTCTCTCTCCATATAACTTCCACTTATCATCTTAACTCAGGTACAGATAAGGAGATAGAAGTGTGCGTGTGTATTCAAGTTTCTTTGCTACACTTGCATGTTCGTTCCATGATAAAGAAGTGCAGTGGATTTAAGTTTCTTCCTCGTCATCAAGTTTAAGTAGATGAGATGAAGGCTGTCGTCTCCTGGTGGTGTCAGGGTAGAAGTAGTAGTAGTAGTAGTAGTAGTGTTGATGATTTAGAAGAGACTGTAGTATAAGAATTTAACAGAGGTACCATTTTTATTTTATTTGTCATATTGTCTCGGTTCGGTTAAATACTTTACAAATTAGTAAGGCCTATCAAGGTACCACTATATATATAAAAAAAACAATTCCTGCATCTACATAGACTGTTCACTTCACTATGCAGGATAACACACACACACACACACACACACACACACACACACACACACACACACACACACACACACACACAAAGAAGACCTGACACACCTCACTTCATGACCTCAATACAGTCACGTCACCTCACTTCATGCTGTTCTTGGGGCTCGCATACGTTTCCCGTCCAGCAGCAATATGTCTGTCGTGTCTATCCTTGCTTGTGTTACTGCATCAGCCTCGTGCAACACAAGTCAGAGGTGTTACAAGTATCTGAAGAGCCACCGCCTATCACCTCCTTTCCACCTCAATAGACCTGAAGGAGATGCTACACTCACTTCACTTGGTCTGGGAGGCATTTACGTGTGTACAAGACCAGGCATGACCTTCACAACACTGTATACTTCCTGAGAAAACTGTCTTAAGGAGTTGTTGAAAGGAAGAGAATGGGAATAAGATCAAGGCTTCATCAGTGCTCTTGATTCCTTCCTTGAGCTTGAGTAATGTTCTCCTGTGACTCCTGGTTCCTAAGTGTCAGTCCGAGGCTTGTTACTGTCTCCATGAAGCAGCATTCCGAGAGGTGGTGAGGTTCTCCTTGTCTGGGTGTAGGAAGGCATAGTAGCCAATGAGACAACACAGCCCCACCACCCACAGCACCTCCACGCTGAACACCATCACAGCGCGGAACCAGACTGAGAGGTGCGGCTCCATCTGGTGGCAGGAATAATGGTGTTAGAAAAAGAAAAGAGAGAGAGAAAGGGGAGAAAAACATACTCCTATATAAACTTACAGAAAAATTAGATAAAACAAGAAAAAAAGGGAAAAAAACACATTATATTATATTATGATGTGTATGTGTGTGTGTGTGTGTGTGTGCGCCTCACCTCCATACACCATACTGAGATCATGGCGGTGTTCTCAATGAGGCAGAAGGAGTAGAAGAAAGCCATGCGTCGGCGGGAGGGTGTGTCCTTGAGGTTGATGTAGCAGAACACGTGGACAAGACCCATCACACAGTTGTACAGGAACTCAAGCACGGGGCGGGACTGACCTTCCTCACCCTCACCGGAACAGAAATTGGTCCCCTACAAAGGAAGATGAAAAGAAATATATACACTACCGGAACAGAAATTCGTCCCGTACACAGGAAAACGAAAAGAAATTATATAAAACTAATCTGAAAACCATAGAGAAACACACCTGAACGAACTCACCTCACCTACAAATTAATACCAAAAAAAAATAATAATAATAAAATAAAAAGATGTATTTCAACAACTCAATTACAAAAATCAATACCCGAAAAGAAAAAAAGAAAAAAAAGAGGTGGTTTGAACAGGTGATAAGTACAGTGGTCAGTGGTTACCTGTGCGTGTATCCAAGCCAGCATGATGAGCCAGTGAACACCTATGACACAGGCAGTGATGATGGGGAAGGGCATGTGCACAGTGCCATCCTCCCTTAGGTGCACTGTCAGGGCCGTCCGTACCCCCTCTGGTGCCTGTAGGAGAAGGTGGTGTTACAGGTGTTGAGGAGGAAGGAAGAGTGTTGTGTTGTGGGTGTTGTATGTGTACTTTGTGTTGTGGGTATGTGTTGCATGTGTATCTGTGGTGTTATAGTGGTGTTGACTGATGGTGTGTGTGTGTTGTGGTGTTCATGCAATATAATCAAAGTCAATATAGGTGTTGCAAGGTGTTCCATAGGTGTCAAAGGCTGAAATGTAGATAAAACAAAGGAAGGAATGAAGTTTGATTAAGAACACACATTTAAACGACAGAAGGAAGGAGTGGAGGAGGAGGAGGAGGAGGTGGAAGGTTTAAACATCCACACACACAGACACACACACAGAACACTTACATAAATAGCCGCAAACGACCCAATAGCCACCACACGAGAGGCCACCATAGCAGCACGCCAGAACAGACAGGTAGCTGATGCACAGAAGGTGAGCTTATCCTTCCCTGGCACAGACCTCCTCAGCTCCTCTTGATAGGTGACGAGCGACCAGGATATAGCTACCACACCCAGTGCTATCTTCCACATTTGTACCGCTGTGGCTGGGGGGGGGAAGAGGGGAGTGGTGTTAGGTCGGGTAGAGAAGGAGAGGTGTGGTGTTAGGTAAAGAGGGAGAGTGGTGTTAGGTAAAGAAGGAGAGGTGTGTGGTGTGGTGTTAGGTAGGGAAGGCAAGTCTGGTGTAGAAGGAATAGAGTGAAGTAATATAAAGTTAGTTGTACGAGGAAAGGAGAGAGAAAATTAGGATAGGTAGTTGTACGAGAAAGGAAGAATAGAAGGAGGGAAAAGAACATGGAGATATACAGTAATGAGAGAGGAAAAATGGATATATTTGAGAGAGAGAGAGAGAGAGAGAGAGAGAGAGAGAGAGAGAGAGAGAGAGTACACCCAACACCCTCACACACACGTACTATAAGGTGATTCCTGCAACGTGCCGGTGATGAGCTCAGGCCGCCGGTACAGCAGGAACACTTGAAAGATGAGCTGTGGGGCGTCCTGTAGGAAACTGTGCATCATATCCAACATAGCAGAGTCCCGGGAGATGACCTGAAGGAAGGGAAGGAGATCACATTCTATTAGTTAGCATCAAAGGTGTAGCATTAGACACTATAAGATGACTGTTTATAAATGTTTACAATTATAGAGTATAGTACAAGTATTTATAAAGGTTCAAGATTATAGAGTATAGGAGTATATTTCTAAACGTTTATAGAGTATAGAACAAATATTTCAACGTTAACACTTGATGGATGTGTTAGAAGATACAATAAGAGGTGATTATTATTTTACACACCATCTGCAACACTGCGTACACCTCTCCCCTGGGCGTTCGTCTCAGTATGGATTTGCTTCCCTCGCATCCCCATCTCCAGGAGTTTACGTTCCTGTCGCATCTTTACCCCGTACTGTAGGATGTCTATGTACCTGTAGGAGTAGGAGGTGTTGAGAGGTGATGGGGTGAGGGGTGATGTGGTGTAGAATTTAATGGGATGTATAGATAATAGAATGGATGGTGTAGTAATAAAGTACACACACACACACACACACACACACACACCTGACAAGAGGGCCCAGCAGTAAGAGGTGCATGATCACTCTGTGTACTGTGGCACACTTCCCAATCTTGTGCAGCACACTGTACTCCCCCAGACACTGCTTGTTTTGGGAGTACCACAGCAGACTGGTTGTACCGCACACAGCACCACACACAGCGACACACCAGCAGCCACGAAGGAAAAAACGGAGATAATATATTAGTAATTGTCTATGTTTAATTTTTTATTTTTTTATTTTTTATTTTATATTCTTGTTTTGGTTGTGTTAAATAATTTCAGTTTTCTATTTTTACTCGTCGGGTTTTTTTTTATTTATTTATTTATTTTGAAGGATCAAGTCATTTCCCACCTGACCCCAATAATCATATCAATGCCAATCTTATAAGTAGAAGTAAATCACAAAATCAAAGGGTGAAGCTTAAATATTAATCAGATAAACATTAAGAAATAACAGAACTTCAAAGTAAACAACAGATAAAAAAAACCAGACCCATTATTACTCACTCCAAGATAACAACACAAGGAACTCACCCAACCTTACATCAACTTACTTAACAACAATTACTGAACCTTATCACCATTCTGTACTTATTATATTGGCTGTAGCGTCAAAAATATTATTCACATCCAAAATTCAACCTCACTGCCCTGCTATATGAGGTTTATAGATTTCCATTCTATCATTACGTCAAGTAGAGTAAACTGGTATATTAAGTAGTTAGAAGTGAAGGCAAGGTGAGAGGTGGCAGGCAGGATATTTAATTAGTTAGAAGTTAAGGCAAGATAATTTATTAGTTAGGAGTGAAGGCAAGGTGAGAGGTGACAGGCAAGATAATTTAGTAGTTAGAAGTGAAGGCAAGATAATTTATTAGTTAGAAGTGAAGGCAAGATAATTAATTAGTATATAGTAGTACAGGTGAAGTGAGAGTGATAGCTTCCTTGACTCACCTGAATGCATTGATCATCACCATAGGGATGAGTATGATGCAGAGTGTAATGATGAACCAGGTGACGGGCTCATCAGTCTGGTGAATCCTGTCCACTTGTGCCTGAAGAAGGGGGTGAGAAGGAAGGGTGGTGATGAGAGAGAGAGAGAGAGAGAGAGAGAGAGAGAGAGAGAGAGAGAGAGAGAGAGAGAGAGAGAGAGAGAGAGAGAGAGAGAGAGAGAGAGAGAGAGAGAGAGAGACAGAGAGAGAGACCCCCAACCTTCACCTACCTGTTTCCACAATACATAGGCAAGGAGACAGTCTGATACTATGTCCATTACGAAGAGAATAATATTGACCACCACTCCTATGGCGCCGCCCACACCGAAGGTGGCGCGGGCGTGGGGGGGCGGGTCTCTCAGCGACATCTGTAGGCAAACATAAACACTATTAGAGAGAGAGAGAGAGAGAATTATATAGTCAGTTAGGAGTCACATTATCACAGTTATGAGGTTCAGGAATAAAACAGGTTGGTGGGGCACGTTATCTTATCACCTGGCGCGACCCTCACCTGGTTACCCTAATTAGGCAACAGGTGCAAAAAGGGGTGTTTTCAGGAAGATAAAGTAACACAAAAAAAATGGGTGTTGCGTTGTGTTGTTTTTTTGGTTTTGTTTGTGTTGTGTTGTGTTTTGTGGTAATAATTGTGTTGCATTGTGTTGACATTTATACTTACTTTTGGTGTTTTATTTTGTTGAGTTACTTGTTGTTTGTTTGTGTTGCAATATTATGTACTTCCTTGAATTCCTAAGTTATTTATTTTTTTATCATTGTCGTATGTAATTCACTCTTATTCATTATCCTTGTTTCATTATTGATTTATTTTATCCACTACATTTCTATTTTTCTTTCATTATATTCTTTAGTTCGTCCGTATTTTCTATATTTATTTACATTATTTTCTTTGTTCATCCATTTCCATCGTCATTCGTTTCGTGTTTATCTCTTTTTTTTTATCACCTCCTTCACTTTCCTCTTATCCGTTGTCCTCCATCTTCGCGCCCTTATTATTATTATTATTATTATTATTATTATTATTATTATTATTATTATTACTAACGCGGTATTTGGCTCACTACATATCCTCACTTTCCTCCCTTTACGCCACCTCTCTCTCTCTCTCTCTCTCTCTCTCTCTCTCTCTCGTACTGAGGTGGTCTTTAGGAAAGGTGTGTGTGTATATATGTGTGTGTGTGTATGTGTTTGGTTTTCAAGATGTGTTTTTTTTCCTAGTGCGTTTACATCACCTGTTGAAGTAATGCACACATGTGTTAATGAGGATTATGTGTACGTGTGTTTTTTTTATGTACACACACACACACACACACACACGCAGCAACGGTGGTGATTGTATACAAGTTTGTGGTCGTGGTGTTGTGTCAGGTGTGGTGAGGTGAGGGCTGTGGTGGTGATGAGGGTGGTGTTATGAACGTTGTATAGTGTGGTGATAGCTAACAAACTGGTGATGTAATGGTGGTGTTGTAGTGGTGAGAGTAATGCACGCACACATACACACACGAACCCACACAGGTACACACACCCTGTCCCTTCACTGTCTCGTAGTAAACTGACGCCACTCAACCAGTCTAGTCACACCCAACCCTACCTGGCTTGCCCTCCTCCCTCCCCTTCCCTCCCTCCCTCCCTACCTGAGGACGCGGGCATGTTCAGGTACGGAGGGAGGGTGGGAGGGAAGAATTTGATACCAGGCGAGGGTGATAATGTATGTATGTAGGGCTGTTATTATTATTATTATTGTTATTGTTGTTGTTGTTGTTGTTGTTATCATTTGTTGTGGTTTGTTCTATTATATATCAGGTGTGTGACGCAGGTATATAAATTTCGTAATATTAGGGTGGTTAACCTTATTTATTTCAAGGGGAGATATGTGTATTTATGTTGTGTTGAATTTGTATCCAATAATGTGGTATTTGAACTTTAATGGTGGTGGTTTTTTGAGTGACAAGAAATAGTGAATCGGTAACTCGCTTGGCAACACGCTGACCAACGCACTTTTACTTAACTTGGACTCAACACACTTTTCCTTCCCTGTAGATAATGCACTTTTTTCTTTACTGATACGCAACATTTAAACCACATTTTTTTGTTTTTGTTTTTACCCTTAACGTACTATCTAAAACCAACGCACTTTTCTTAGCTAAAAACACAACGCATCAGAACAACGCACCTTCTTTTCCCTTCAACGCACTCACCCAATGCACTTTTCCTTTTCTATCAACAACGCTTTACCTCAACGCATTTTTTATTTTCCCTAACTAAGCTAACACACTTTTTCTTTACCTACACACACACAACACTTTAAACCAACGCACCTTTATTTACCCTCAAAGAACACAACACAACACAACACAAAAAATAAACCTTGCTATGAAAACAAAACATTCTCGTGTCGGTAATTGCGCAAAAAAAAAAACTACTGCAAACTTAATTCCCTGACTGTACCTCGTAAAGAATCTCTGAGCTGGGACAAAGAAAGGAAGGAAATGTTAGGTTAGGTTAGCATGAAAGGCGACTCAGGAAACATTACATTAATTTACACTATTATTGCACGCGATGGAAGGGGTAGAAAGGAGTGTTCTTATAGTTTGCAGGAAAGTAAATTAGCTTGTGTGACATGGGGTTAAGGTGGTGTGGGAGAGATGGGAAATTGATGAAACTGGATGATCGATGAATGTATAGATAAATAGGAAAATAGGAAAAGATGGAATAGTGAAAAAAAGAGATAGAGAAAAAAGTATCACATGTAAGAAAATATTAAAAGAAAAAAAATACGTGATACACCTCAAACAAAAACAACTGAAAACAAAAACAGTAAATAAATAAATTGATAAAAAAAAAAACATACAACTACCTTGACACAATCGGTCACACAGATAACACGATACACTATGAATCACCGCAATATAATAATAATAATAAAAACTAAATAATAATATACAATCTAACACCGATACAATCTTATTAAACATATCTACAGACAGACTCAAACGATGTGTCTGTTAGCGATGTACTGCGATTCGATTTTGTTTTATACGTGATACAAATATTAAAAACAAATATACTTACCCTGCTTTGCATAAGAGGTGATGGGTCTCCGGTGTCCATTATGAGGAAGAGAATGAGAGAAGAAGAGAAAAAGAGTAAAGGAGGGTAAATAAGAGAAGCGAATTGAAGTTATGGTTTCATTTTGTACTCCTTGTTGTGTTTTTCGAAGTTGTCAATGTTTTATTTTGGCGCCTTTATATGTTTTCTAAGTTTTATTATTTTATTTTTGGCGCCTATTCGTGTTTTGTAAGTTCTTATGGTTTAATTTCGTGACTCATTTTTATGTTTTCTAAGTTGTTATTGTTTATTTTTTGTCGTCTTGTGTTTTATAAGTTCTTTGGTTTCATATTTTACGCCTTTCCGTGGTTTCTAAGTTCTTACGGTTTCATCATTTTGACTCCTTTCTGTTTTCTAATTTCATATGGTTTCATTTCCGTATTTTCTATGTTTTTCGGTTTCATTTTCGGGCACCTTTCCGTACGCCATCACCTCGTAGAACTAACTGTAACATGTTTATCATATTTTCTAATCCATCTTTGAATTTCCTTGACGAACACAGATTTTTTTCCATTTTCTATTTTCCATTTTTGAATTTCCTTGACGGCCGCACTTATTTCACCATCTTTTCTTGTCCATCTTTGAATTTCCTTGACGAGAACACACTTTTCTTATCCACTTTTATCTCACGTTGGAGTTACATACCTTCACTTGTAACCCTTTCTTCTCACCGTCACTATAACCTACCTCACCAACATCACTATCACATCACTGTTAGAGTCATCACACACCTGCCTTGTCTCCTTCTCTCACCCGTGCATCAAGTTATTATTCTTCTTCCTCCTTCTTCATCTCCACGCACACAAAAACACACGCACAGTCACCTCCACCTCCGCCTTATCTTTCCATCAAAGATCAAACGTCTCACTACATTTTAAACTGTAGATTATCTTATGTTTTCTGCGCTTAACCAGGAAGATTAGTCCTCATCTGCGCATACAACACTAAAAACAATCACATCTCTGCTCACAATCACAATATTCCTCCTAGTTCTCCTCTTCCTCATCTTCTTCTACCTTGGCAGCGGTGTTGTGAAGATTTGCAAGGATCACTTCACTGCAACACGGTAACTGAGGGTGGTGTTAAGCGGTGTTTGGCGGTGTTTAACGGTGTTTGGTTAGCCTTCATATATTCATAGCTGGCCGGTGTTTCTTTAGAGCTATGATAACGAAGCTGTGACGATAAGAGATAACAACAGCAACGATACACACACACACACACATACACACGTCTGGCAGCGCGCACCACACTGAGAAAACTTAGGGATTGACGCACACACATACATATACATATACATACACACACGTCTTTCCCCCATGTGCGTGTGGTGACTGTAAAACATTATAACGTCTTTCTGTATACAAGTAATGTTTGTTTAGTCTGTATGTGTGGCAGGAAGAACATAGAAATGGAGAGTGTTCGTATGTCTGTGTGTGTGTGTGTGTTTCCTTGATGCTTATAATTTTGCTGACTTCACCCACACACACACACACACACACACACACAGTTGTCAGTTTACTACCCCTCCTCTCTCCTAACTAACTAACGATTTATTAAGGTGGAAGGAAGAGAGTATACAAGGCACATGGAAAACAAAAGCTTGTATATCAGTCTGGAATGACCCAACGCTTCCTTTTCTAACAGTGACGGGCGAAAAAACACACATACATACATACAAATAATATAGTACACATTCAAACCTCCTCTTAAGATATAATAATTACTTTCTCCATTCTTTCCCAGGTGATTCATGCGTTTCAATCTTGTTTTTTCCACCATGAATTAACGTCGTACATTATATACAGTGTGTCTCTCCTTTGTGAAGATGAGCCTCTCCCTCTCGCTTTCTTTCTCTTCTCAAGGTGATAGGGGTGTGGTGTTGGGTGACGCCTCCTCCTTACACGTGCAGGAAATGGGCGGTAGGGGTGATGAGAGAGAGAGAGAGAGAGAGAGAGAGAGTAGAGAGTAGAGAGTAGATAATAAATATTCCTCTAAATACATACACATACAAATACACACCCAAACATACCTACATACATAAAAACACACATACATAAACACTTACCTACCTACATACATACACACATACATACATACATACATACATACACACATACATACATACATACATACATACCCGTACTCGAGGCCGGTGTGTTTCGTGTACGAGGTCAAGGTTGGAGGAGGACATCCACAGGTGTATGACTGTTTTGTGCAGAGACATCTTGACCTGACCTCCACCTCACCCACACACACCTGTTAATGAACCCCTCACACACACCTGTTCCCGCCACACCTGTCTGTCTGTATGTTTGTGTGTTTTACTCGGCTTGGTTATGTGGTTACCTGTGAGATTTGGTTAAATAGTGGATCATTATATTTGTTTCTGCTTTGTATTTTGTAATTGTTTCATTATTATTATTTTTTTTTTGGAAACAATGCAAATACTGTTTTTATTTTTTTTTTTAGTCAATGCAAACTCATTATTTCAACTTATTTTATGATTGTTATTATTTGAACTCAATTGATGTATATGTTTTTACCTTTTGAAGTCAACGCATTAAAGAGAAAAAAAATTAACACTAACACGTCCTCTTTTCTAGGTCTAGTAGTAGTAGTTGTGGTGATGATAGTGATGTAGTAGTAGTGGTAGTAGTAGTAATAGTAGTGGTGGTGTTGCTAGTGGTGTAGAGTGTCACTGGTGTTATGGTGTACACTTGTGGAGGTGAAGGTGTGAACTGATTGATGTCTTGTTAGGAGGGAGGAGGAAATGAAAGATTTTCTCTCCTTACCTCCTTACGCCCATCCCTCCTTTCAATCTTATTCCTCCTCCTCCTCCTCCCCCTCCTTCACGCCATATTCACCTGTTAATAGGAGTGATTACGTTAATTATACCTGTCTGTTTTCCTTGAGGCCCTTACTTCCCGTTAGTGAAATGATGTTATTGTTGTTTTTTTCTTATTATCTGTTTGTTTGTTAATTTCATTTGTTTTTTCATTATTCATCTTTTTTTTTTTTAATCAAGCTTGTTGTGTCCCGTCTTTTGAAACTGTTTTATTGATTATATTTGTATTTAAAGATGTGATTGTTTTTTTGTTTGTTTTTTCACGCACGACATCTTCTATCCCCCTGTGTGTGTGTGTGTGTGTGTGTGTGTCCATTGTTTCTTGCACGACTGTCATTGTTCATTCTTACATTATTAACTCTTTCATTCTTTCATTCTTTCTTATCTTCCATCTCCGTCACCTTCCACCCCATCTTCCTTCGTCTTAATTCCTCCTTCATCACCTTCCTCTTTAGTGTTTTGTTCCTTCTACGAGACTTCTACTAGCAGCATCAATAGCAAGAATAATACCAGGAACAATATATTAGGTGTGTGTGTGTGTGTGTGTGTGTGTACGACTTTCACCCACCAAATGTCGTCATCTTGCAATGGTATTAAGATTGAACTTATCTTATTAATATCAAAGTGTGCTAAGAGTGTACTTCCTGAACTCAGTTGTTGAGGAGGAATTATATGACGAGGATTATGTAAATTACAGTTATTATAATGATAACGAAGGTGTGTGAAATTCTTACTTATTTATTATATATACGAGTAAAATATATTTGAGTTGCCGGGAATGTTATTATGAGTGGATTTTGATACTGAAGATAAGTGTATGTTTAAAAGTTTCATATTGCGATGCCATATTTCAGTTTTTTTATTATTCTGGAAAGTGTGTGAGTGAAATATTAAGAAAAAGAAAAAAATATAGTTTCCACGTTTTACTCTTGTTCGTCAAGGATTATATTGTTGTTTCGGTTTGTTTGTTTATAAGAAGGATTATACCAATACTTAACATGGATCTTTATGAAAACTTTACTGGGAACTGGGAACGTGATTATTATATTTAGGTAGACATTTGAACTTTTTGAAAACTTATCTATTTTGCACTGGTGAGGGATGGAGCGGAATAATAATAATGATAACAACAACAACACCAACCACAACCACAACCTTAACAATAACAACCCTAACAACCACTTCAATCGTTCCTCCCCTCAGTTATGCCCGCGTGGACACCCTACTGGAGGCGTGGGAGGGCCTTAACATCTCCAACGGGCCCACCCTCCTCCGTGACCTGTCCCTCCCACACCGGCGGCACGAGAGTCTGTCCCTCAGAGACCTGGCAGCTGCTCTGGAGGCCGAGTGTCAGCTGCCCGAGGAGGAGGGTGCAGGGGGGAAGGTCACGCTAATGCAGATGACCTTACTCACCTACCTGCATGAGATTAAGTTCCTCAGGTGAGTGTACAGGTGTGTGAGGGAATGAGGACAGGTGTAGGGGAGTGTAAGGTTGTTGAGAAGACAGGTGTGTGTTAATGAGGTAGTAAAGGTATAATACGTACAGGTGTTAGTGGTAGGAATGGTACTTTAACTTACCTTTGTGTGTCATGGTGTAGGATTTAAAGTATAATTCATGTCATTTTCTATATTTTTCTCTTTTAAAATGTCTCTTATTAATATACAGTCAATTTAATGCATCTAGGTAGACGTTTTAATCATATAGACAGATATTTCAAGCATGTAGACAGGTATTAATGCACATAGGCAGGTATAACGACGTGTAAATCTTCCCTTTATAAACTAATGTATGTGTGTGTCTGTGTGTGTTCAGGTTGAGTGTGGAGGCAGCACGAGGGGAGAGGAACAAGCTGAAGCAGGACCTAGGGGAGGCCAACCAGCGTGTGACCCTCTTGGCGCAGGACCTCGATGACCACAACGCACGGATGGAAGCAGCCTCACACCTTCAGCTGCAGTGAGTGTGTGTGTGGGTGAGAGAGAGAGAGAGTGAGAGAACAGTTTTTGCAAGGATATATAAATCTTTTTTTTTCACATTCTTACACATTTCCCTTCACCCCTACACATTCCCCTCACCCCTACACATCCCCTTGACTTCTCCACACTCCCCTCACTTAACCACACACCCCTTCACCCCTACTTCACCCCACACAGGGAGTTGGAGCGTCAGTACAGGGAGCAGGTGAGGGAGCTGCAGGAGGCCGTGGTAGGTGAGCGTGAGGCAGCCCGGGAGCAGGTGTCAGCGGCGGCCAAGGAGCTGCAGACACACACCTCACACTTACAGGAGGAGGACTCGAGGCTCAAGGCGGCCATCAACACACTCACGGCGGTAAGGTGGATTGGTGGATGGAGAAGCTATGTGATTGGTTGATTTGGAGTGTGAGTCATGTGTGTGTGTGTGTGTGTGTGTGTGTGATTGAAATGTGTTTGGTTCAGTGATTAAAGGGAATACGTGATAAGGGTTTTGACCTGGTTCTAAAGTAGGTTATATGTATGATTAGAAAAGTTTAAATAAGCTGTATGATAACTTAAACATGTATTAAATGTATTACTATATCTCCTTCACACACTATATTACCCTTACCCTTACCTTACCCTTACCTTACCCTTACCTTACCCTTAACCATTCCCTCAGGACATGAAGCGTTTAGAAGCAGAGAACTTAGAGCTGAGCGGCAAACTCCAGGAGGCAGAGCGGCAAATACTACAGATGGAGAGGCAAGTAGCAGACCTACACGTGATCAAAACAAAGGTACGTACTCAGGATACTAATAGGTGTACATAGGCAGTTTATATGTTTATTTACTATACATACATACTACTACTACTACTACTACTACTACTTTTACTCCTCCGCCACTCCCACAGCTTGCCGAGTATGAGTCCGATGGGCCGCGGGAGGAGCAGTACCGGCGTGTGGTGGAGCATTTGCAGCGTGTAGTGGCCGAGAATCAACAGCTAAGAGACAATAATGATGAGCTACTCTCCCAGATAGACTCCCTGCCCCTCCGCCTCCCCTCCGCCCGCGCCAGGTGAGGGAAGAAGAGGGAGAAGTGAAGGGAATTGATAGAGATATAGAGAAAAGCAGAGTTATGTAAGGGAAGGGAGTGAGGTAGATAAAAAGATATACAGCAATGATTCACACCCTTATCACCCTCTCTCACCTACACCCACACCACACCCTACCATCTCCTCACCCATCTTACTATCTCCCTACCAGTGACAAGGAGAACAGCCTGGATGGGTCTTGCCTTGGGGACTACATAGATCCTCCCGTGGGTCTGCCGGCGCCGGTGAAGCGTCGAGGCTCAAGCAGCGGTGGGTCGGGTGAGGACAGCTGTGAGGAGGAAAGCCCAAGGTGCAGCAAAGTGAGGCGGTGCAGCAAGGGGCCGAATGTACACTATGTTGATGTTGGATGTGAGTTGATGTGTTGATGTGGTAGTCGGTCAGGTGTAAGGATGTATGACGACCCATATTTTTATCTTCCTTAGAGGATTTATAGGAGTAATGAAATAGGTTAGATGTCATTAACCATTGCTATCCTAACCAAACCTAACCTAACCTGTTCTATCCTAACTAAACCTGACCTATTCAAGCCTAACTAAATCTAACTTAATCTAACATAACCTAATCTAACCTCGGCTCTATGTAATCTAACTCTCATTCCCTTGTTTCCTCAGCGTATGACGAGTCCTTCTTTGACACAAGCATGAGTAACCTCCTGAAGGGGTCTCCAGTGCCCTCCACACAACCTGACGTCATCTCAACAGCCGTAGGAGACTCGGCCGGCAAGACAACACACTTCAATACAGATCAGAGTGTAAGTAATGGCAACAAGACTTAGTATGTATCATCACACATTCCTCACTACTAGTATTGATAGTGTATATGTTGTAAGCTTTATTTAACTCACCCTTCCCACCCTCTCCATTATTCCCCTCACCCCTTCCATGTCCCGTACAGGAGTCAGCCGGCAGAGGTGTGAAGGGTGAAGGAGAGACGGGAGGTGTACATCAGCGGGTCAACAGGGAACTGAAGAAGGTAGGGACAGACTCACCACCCCTTCCTTCCTTCCTTCCTTCTTTCTGTTTATCGTCAATGTCCACAGTAGAAAGGTCTCCACTTGCTCTTGTCTGTCCTTACACCTTCGAATCCTTTCACAAATCTACAAGTAATGTCCAATTTAAAAGTGTGACAATATAGATATACTGAAATAAGTTAAGTGTTAAGCAGTACGTACGTAAACCATAAAAAAAAACCCAGTATAATAGCAAGCATTAGTAGTTGATAATAGTTTTCATTATAGCTTGACATCCTTACTGACCTGGCTTTCAATGCTTATAAGAACATAATCAAATATGTATAATAGCAGGATAGTTTGAATTTAATATAGCATCTCATCTAGTTACCATTTATACACCATAACTAACATTGACATTAAGAGCAATAGAGTTTATTTTGATACATTGCTACAGGTGTTTGACCGGGTGAAGGACAGTGTGAGGGAAGAATACAAGCACGATGCCACCCTCCCCCTCACCCCCAGGGACCACCCCATCGCACTGGCAACGAGGGAGGTGAGCGAGGGGACTGCGTGTGGTGGGGGACAGTGATTAATATGTTGTGGGTATGGTAGTTATAGTGTATTGTGGTGTGGAGTGTGGTTGTGGTGGTGTGTGGTGGTGATTGTGTTCCCATCCCCAGGAGTTGGAGGAGGAGGTGAACCAGCTGAGGGAGGAGAGGCAGCAGCTGTCCCATCGCCTCCAGCAGCAGCGGGAGGAACTCAAACATCAGCTGGAGAAGAAGGAGGTAACACAAGGATCATGTCACTCTGTTATCCTTTCCTCATCCTCCAACACATCCTTCCTCACCTTCTGTAAAAATATCCTTGAGTATATTTTTCACCTCTTCTTCCCTCCTCCTCCATATCCTTTCCTTTCCTTTGTAAAAATATCCTTCAGTATATTTTTTCACTCTACCTCTTGTTCTCTATCACCATCAATGCAAGAACTTTATGCAGTATAATTATGCAGTAAAATGAAACTGTATCCTTTCTCCAAAAACATGACTTTCTTCCTCATTTTCTCGAAAGCTATTAGAGATATTTGTTCTAAGACTAATACATATACTTGTCACTTATCTCTCTCTTCTTTCTCTCTCTCTCTCTCCACCACACCACCAAGAATCTATCACAAGGATATTAAAAGTACATTCCTCCACTCCTCATTCCACTCTCCATCCACCAGTTCTTTGCAATAATTATCCACATATTATATCTCACTCCACCTCTCCCTTCATCACCTCATCACCAGTACACATTATCACCTCTCCCTCCTCCCCATCCTTCACCAGTTTGAGTGTGATGACCTACTGAAGAAGGTGGTGAAGGTGGAGGAGCAGCTGAAGAAGGTCACGTGTCACCTTGACCTCACCCCCCAGCCCCCCCCTAGCCCAGAGTACACCGGCACCCCCCACACCTCTACACCCATCAAGGTCAACCCCGCCAAGGATAAAGTGAGTGTTGCCTTCCTACTTACACCCCGGCAAGAAAAAAAAACAAGGGGTGAAGAGGCAAAGATTTCTCATTGTAAAAAGTGGGCTGGATAGTGATTCCGCCCACTTTTTAATCTGAGAAATGTTTGCCTCCTTCACCCCCTGTTTTTTTTGTGTGTGTTTTTAAAGGAGTTATTGTTTTGAAAGAAGTAAATTGTCCACTCGGGTTGTTTTGTTTTGTAGTATAATGTTAGAATTCAAACTTGTGTCCTGTTTAGTGAGTTATAATGAGATTTGTTTTGTTTTTTAATTTTTGAGTGTAGGTTGTAAAGAATGGTGTTGATGTGTTGTGGTGTTGTGGTGTTGAGTGATCACCTGTATCTTTGAGTAGCTTGAAAATATCATTACTATGTATGTGTTCCTAATACGTGTCATAGAATAAAAACAAACACTGTAACATTATTATTCTATTCATCTTATGTTACATTCTTAATTATTTTTACTTTGATTTAAAAACAAAAAACAAAGTTAATTTATTATTTTACATCATTCATGCATGTGTTTCTTGTGCGTGTGCATGTGTGTGCGTGTGCGTGGTGTGGTGGTGCGTCTACAGTGTGTGCGGTGCGTGGACACACAGGGTCAGCTGGCAGTAGCCTTGGAGGAGCTGGAGATGGCACTGAGGCGGGAGGAACAGGAACGTGTGGAGCGCGTGGCGGCACAAACACTCCTCTCGGCCAGGTGGGAGCCCTTACTTACCTGTACAAGGGAGGATGGGCACTCTTATCACTCTATTGAAAACATAATAATAATAATAACAATAATAATAATAATAATAATAATAACATAATAATAATAATAACAATAATAATAATAATAATAATAATAATAATTGATGGTTTATTATCAAGAAAGTTGTATAATATATAACATATTATATACACAACATTGCGACTTGATGTACAATTTGAAAGTTTACATTCTATAAAAAGATGACCAAAAATATACATCATTAAAAACTAAAAACTGAAAATACAAAATATAAAATTGTAGATTAGGAATTAAAAACATAAGATTCAAAACTCAATAAACATAAAATAATCAAAGGCTAAGTGCTGTATATATGGCTAAAAATAAATTCCCTTTGATCGTGTAAATTATATTGTTGAAACGTGACCGCCCGCCAGACACTGTCCATCAAGTGAAGGTGATTCAGAGCCAGAAACAACCACCACCACCACCACAGCCTACCCTGAGTCCTCCTCCGCTGACCGGCTAGTGGCGCCCACGGAGGTGAGAGAGAGAGAGAGAGAGAGAGAGAAGAGAATAAATAGATATTGAATTACAGATCATTTAATAAACTTGTATGTATGTTATGTATGTATTTCTAAGCATTCAGAACTGCATGTGTGTGTATGTGTGTTTTTTTAAGTTACTAATGTTTTCTATTCTGCACCACAACACTAAAACACACACACACACACACACACACACTTTTTATGATAATGTGTAGTTTATAATAACAGTAAGTCCACCGTAACCTTGGAACTCCCTCAAGGGGCTGAACGTGGCTAGAATCTACATGTACTCCTTTCTTTCTACTCCTTATGATCTTCCTCTGAATCCC
>JAPQNM010000037.1:6125378-6167878 GCA_029783475.1 Metacarcinus magister | reverse complement strand
ATGGAGTTTGACAAGAGTGAAGACTACTGGACCCTCAAGCTGCAGGAGGAACAGGATTACTACGAGGAGGAACGCCGCCTCTACGACGACAAGTTCTCAGCGCTGGAGAGGAAGATCAGAGAGTATGAGGAGCTGGTTCTGACAGGTGGCGGAGGAGGAGGACGAGATGCTTCCGAGGAGTCCGACCGCCTCTCCACTATTGATGAGAGTGTGGTGTGGGAAAAGCAGGTGGGTGGATGGATGTACGGGTGGAAGGGTGAGTATGTATGTGTGTGTGTGTGACTGGTTGTAGTGGATGTGGATGTGGGTGGAAGGGTGAGTATGTATGTGTGTGTGTGTGACTGGTTTTGAAGGATGTGTGTGCGTTATGTGGTGTTGAATTTGAAGTTTTTTAGGATGGAAAATATATGAAAAAGCAAAAATTTGTGTATATGAGATTTATTTTAAGTCGGAAAATATTTATAACTCTGTATATAATGTTAAATTGGTTAGTTATGTTATTAGTACGGTGTTATTTCTGTCTTTGTCCTTGTTACTTACTACCTTGGTGCTGCTTCGTGTGTCCTTCAGGTGACAGAGTTGGAGGAGGAGGTGACCCAGCTGAGGGGACAACTGGAGGACCTAAGGCAAGAGAAACTAGCAATGGTAAGGACTGGATCGCTCATTAAAAGACTGCATACTTCACTTCATCTTTATAGTTATTTTCTTTGGTTCAATTTCAAACTTCCAGAGTGAAGCTGCCATAGTGTAAAGTCATATTTCTATACATTTCAAGCTGCTTTTATAGAACATTTTAGTCAACATTTATACTTTTTCCCATCCTATGTGTCAAATAAATCTTCCTTTGCTTAAGAGAATTTCCATCTTCAGGAGAGCCAGATGGAGGCACGAGTGGGTGAGGAGAGGCAGCGAGCCAGCCAGGAGAGAGCCATCCTGCAGGAACAGGTGGTCTCCCTGGCGGCACAACTACAACAGACTCAGCAGCAACTCTCCACAGGTTAGTATATGTGTGTGTATTTGTATGTGTCCTTTCCTTCCCTCCTTGTTCCTTCTCTGATGTTATTCTCCTTGCCTCATTTCTTCTGTTTCAAGTTTCCTTTCTTTCCCTGTTACCTTTTCATGTTGTTACAGTGGTGGAGGAAGGCGAGGAGGTGAAGAGGGAGGCAGAGCAGCGTATTGAGCAGCTCCTCACTCGGCAACAGAACCATTGTGAGCACCTGCAGGTCAGTCTCTACTCTCTTCCCTTAATTAGGAATCATAGTAGTACTTTAAATAGTCTGATATACTTCTACACTTTACATTTCTTGACCTTCCACTCCCACAGGTCGGGTCAGCTCAGGTCAATGGTCACTTGCACGATGGAGGGAGAAGTCAAGCTCCGGTAAGACACACTTCCTTGAACTCAAACTCACTCACTTTTATGTCATTCCAACTAACCTGAACGTGGCTGCATCAGGCTGACAGTATTATAACTCCAGTTGAAATGTTTGATTATTTTAGGATTAGTTATTTGCATTTATAATTAGAATATCCGTGTGGTGAGGCTGTAAGAATACTATCATGATATTCTGTGTGGGTTGTATAAGGCGACCAATAGGAATGGAGCGAAGGGCGAAGGGTTGTAAAAAGTTGAAGGTATCGTTGGGGAAAAAAAATAGTGTGTAGCAGTCCTGGAAACAATGCATCCTGTCAGACTGGTGTTCAGGTTTTTTCAGTTGGTTTAGGTTGGTGAAGGATCAAGATAAACAATAGACTTAGTGACTTGATGCCAGTATTTATTTTAGATACAAAATATATCAAATCCTCTTCATAATCCAGTTACTTTGCTTAACATAGTAGTAGAAGCTTTATAAATCCCTGCTACTATTTGTTTTTATTTATTGTTATCTCCCATCCTGTAATCTTCCCCTCCTCATCCAGGGCTTTGGGAGCCTTGGGGAGGAGACCATCAAGGGGAGTCTGCGTGCACAGTTGAGGCAGTGTCAGGAGCGCATTAAGTTCCTGGAGACAGCACTGCGGCACCACCACGTGCACGCCCACCACATCCTGACAGGTGAGGGGGCAGGGGCCGAAGGGCTGTGGATAGAATAAGGGTGATGAGCAAGACTATTAATAATGTCATGATGTGAATACATAAAAAGTTGCACATATATAGTGAGTACCGGAGTACCATATGAAGTGATACAGTTACATGTTCCCTTGTAGAGCCTGTGTAAGGTAAGGTAAGGTTCTCTCTTCACCTCTGGGTGCTAAGTATTGACCCGGTGGTGCAGTGATAGGGCGCTCCACTCTCAACCAAGCTGTCTTGGGTTGGGTGAAGACAAAATGGGTTTGTCTTTTGAGAGAGAAATAAAGGAGGCTGTGGTGAGTCTTGACTGTGGTTCGTAAACATCCTGTGGGGGGACATCCTGTGGGTCAGTGGGTTGTGGGGTGAGAGAGAGAGAGAGAGAGAGAGAGAGAGACAGACAGACAGAGACAGACAGACAGAGAGCAGACGAGAGAGAGACAGAGGACAGACAGAGAGACAGACAGACAGACAGAGCAGAGACAGACAGAGACAGAGAGACGAGACAGAGCAGAGAGAGAGAGAGAGAGACAGACAGAGACAGAGAGAGAGAGAGAGAGAGAGAGAGAGAGAGAGAGAGACAGACCTATTTTGTCTTCACCCAACCCAGGATTCAAACCCAGGACACCTCGGTTGTGAGCCGAGCGCACTATCTCTGCATCATTGGGTCACTACTCAATACCACACTGTTGTTCCCCTCAAGGGGGTAGCCAAGACAAGGCACACACACACACACAAACACACACCAAACATACTGCATCAGGCCGGTCACACACATGGGACAAGGTTGGGGTTCATATCGACAACAGGATCCCAACAATCACACTTTCCATAAACCTTTCCTTTTATATCTTAACTTGCTAATGTGTTTGTGTGTTTCAGTGACGCGAGCCCAACATGCCGCTGAGGTACAGAATTTAGAGAGTATGATGGCAGCCACTCAGCACATGCTTGGCCAACACATAGCCAAGTACAAGGACCAGGTGAGATTACCGAGTCACCTGTTGGATTTATCATGACTGGTTCTATATTACTCACAGGATGTACTACTAACCAAACTACAGTAACGTTGATAATCACACTATTGACGGCAACAGAGTAAGACGACTTATCTCGTCTCTTCAACTATAAATATCCATTGTAGGAAAATTAATGCAATGAAAAATTACTTCCTAGATCATTCAGCTGCTTATTAAGAAAAATCCTCACTCATGTCTTCCCCCCCCCCAGCTGAGCAAGGCAAGCCGCAGTGACTCCCTGGTGAAGGAACTCTACCTAGAAAACACTCAGCTCATGCGTGCTCTCCAAGTCACTGAAGGACGACAGAAGATGGCCGAGGAGAACAGTCGGAAGTTACAACTCTCAGCTGCTCTTTCCACCTTGTCTTAGGCTCCATCACAATGATAGCCAACACTTCTCCCAGTGACAATGTTTCATGACACCTGTTTGGTGCATCAAGGGACTCAACTTCACAACCCGTGCAGGTACTCTGGTCTTCATGCCATAAGCTACAAGTTACTCGTATAAGACATCCCTCCACCACAGACGTCCCTCTGCCATAAGTGACCTACAACACTTGACCCCATACCATGTCCCCTGTGGTAGAGGACTGACTCTGCCATATGTAACACTAGATGATGCTTCCCTGCCCTAGTAGGCTTGGACACCCCTGCCATAAAACATCATGATGCACCTGCACTCACTCTACATAACAATGCATCACATTAATTTATTTCACAAAATACCTATACGTCTGTCCTAGGGAGCCGTATGTTTTGTCCCATCTTCACATCATTTTTCTAATTTATTCCAGTTTCATTCACTTCATTTGTTCACTCTTGATCCTTGAGCCCATCAGTGAGCGGGTGCCCAGTAGGTAGTCCTTGTTAACTGCTTTGCCAGTGCCTGAGATCCGTGGTGACCTGATATTTTTATATTACTACAGAGACTTCTAGATTTCCAAAAACACATTTCACAAAGCCTATTTTATATAGAGCTGAGGTGTTTTTATCTCTTGCAGCATATTTTTGGAATCCTAAAAGTGGAGAAAAAACTACTTCCTAAATTGTACCTTAGATACGAGAGTTAACTACATTTTAGCTGAACATGTTAGACTCAATGGTGCATATACATTATAAGTAAACTCAATGGGAGTGTTTGGATGTCTGCCCAAACACGTGTAGGAGAGGCGATGAAAACAATGTCTTCAAGTTCACGTAGATGAAGCCTTGATAGGTGAAGGAAGGAAACTTTGGTGTTAGGGTTAGGTTATGTATTACATGGAAGTGCAGTGTGTCGAGGAAAGAATACTGTTAGGAACAATGAAGGTGTGAGTGTGAGGTGTGTTAAGGATCTTGTAGGAAAATAACCTTGTGTAGGATTCATGATGGAAGGAATTGTCAATGTTAATAAGACTTGTGTAGAAGAGCTGAAAGGAGAAATGTAGATCAGCATCCATCTAGTAAGCACACGGCACAAGATTTGCACCTCAGCAAACTAAGGCTTGTGATGGATGCTTCACCACTTCCTCTCCTACAACCAGTGAGGCTTTTCCGGTGTGGGTGCTGCAGTTATTGTAGGTTATAAGGTTTAAATGTTACGGTGTTATTTACATGCATTCTACACATTCATTCATAGCCTATGTGATGAAGGTTATTGTAGGTGTGTGGAACAGAATTAATTGTCTCCAAGTATCCCATCACTTCCTCCCTCCTTCATACATGAGACCTGTCCAACACCTGTGCTCACAAACCCACACACACCCTGTCACTCCACCTCCACTGAGCCTCACCACCACCACCTACAGTGAGTGTGTTGTGTGTGTTGGTCTAGTCGTGTTCCAGTGCTCGCAGACAAATTAATGTGCCTCCAAACAACTTTATACTCCATCGAGTCACCAGAGTGAAATGTGTGTGTGTGGTTGTTGGTGTCCTAGTACCAAAGAAG
Organism: Metacarcinus magister; assembly: GCA_029783475.1. Classification (NCBI taxonomy): domain Eukaryota; kingdom Metazoa; phylum Arthropoda; class Malacostraca; order Decapoda; family Cancridae; genus Metacarcinus; species Metacarcinus magister. The sequence continues at coordinate 6,162,867 of JAPQNM010000037.1, read as the reverse complement.
GTATTTAGTGTAGGTGTGTGCATGTGAGAGTGTGTGTTTTGTTGAGGATGTGCCATATTAAGGGAATGTTATTGTGATGCCAATCCATAGGCTACAAGCTACTTGGCAATCTCCCTTCACCTTCCCCGGCCATTGATCAACCTCAGTTTTTCTTAAAAAAGAATCTAATTTTTAGCCAAGTGTGAATTTTTAATTAGTGTAAATAGTAGTTTCCTATCAATGGAATGTTTAAGTAGTAACTCTTACTATTCAAATTTCATTGATTGGTAAGCTCTCTATTAAGGAAATGTTTGAAATTACTACTATTGCTAATACTATTATGTACTTAACTTTTTGTGATAGCAAAATTTTTATTTAGTAAAATCATATAGAAATTCGAAAACATATTTTTTGTACTTTGTCTCATGAAGTACAACTTAAGGATTTCATCAATAGGAAAACTGCTATTCAGTATAACATTGAAAATTTTTAATTGAAGTTTTATGTAGAATATATATCTTGTAAATAAAGATTGGCAGATACTATGCCTAATTTTTATGTGTAACTGTATCTACTCATGCAGACAAAATTTAAGTTGTTCTGTGTTGAAAGGTGAAGAATAAAGATGATTGTTGTTACCAATACAATACAATACAATACAAGACAGGCTGACTGGAGTGAAGGCAGTGCTATACTGTTCACACACAAATGCACATACACACAAACACTGCAAAACAAACTATAAATAAAGTTTCCTCATTGAATTCAGGTTTGTTGTGTTCCCCAAACTAAACCCTTTACTCTGGTGTTATGGACATGCTGTACACCTGTGCTCCTCTCTGGAACCCAAGGCTCACCTTAAGCATTCTTGACAGGCAGCTTTGTGATGACAGCTTTCACTTCATAGTAGTTCCTCAACGCATACTCAGAGTTCTCCCTCCCTTGGCCAGAAAACTTGTAGCCTCCAAAAGGCGTCTGAGCATTGAGAACGTCATAGCAGTTAATCCTGAAAACACGGAACAGTCACACATTGTTCTACATTGGATAGTGGGATGAAAAAAAGTTTTCTGTGATTAGTAAAGCAGTTCATTCCTTTGGTGCAGAGTTGACTCAATGTTCTATATGACCAGTGTTCACAAGATGTAATGGATGGGAAGAGTGAGTAAAACAAGTGGAACAGCAAGAGTGGCATTAGTAAGGGTAAGGTATTTCATTATATTGTCTGTGATGCCTTGTTAGTTCTTGGAACATTCCCCACTCACCAAACAGTACCAGCCCGCAGCCCTTGGGCAAACATGTTGGCCTTGTCCAGGTCACGGGTGAACACAGATGCCGCCAGCCCGTACTTGGTGGCGTTGGCGCGCTGAATCACCTCATTCACATCCTTGAACCTAAAGATCTGCTGGACTGGCCCAAAGATCTGCAAGACAAAATCAATATGTAACATTTTCCATTCAATAGTAAAACTAAACTGGATAATTTAAGCTGGATGAAGGACAAGAACATTCTCAGGTGCTATCTGTCATGAAAGAATAGTGAAATGATCTATGCAGAAAGTATTCAGGTTGAATGTACTAAGAATGAAGGAGGTAAGTTGTAAGTGGTTTGATACTGTGTAAGCATAGAAGACACAAGCAAGTAAGTGAAGTAACACAGTAAACACAAACTGTTCAACTGTTGGAGCCTTGAAGGAATCACTAATGATTATCAGCTGTGTTTGTGCCTTGTGTTTATTACACGAGGGTTTGTATCAAGAAATGAGGAACTAAATAATAAAACCATAACCGTAATCAAAACTGAATTCCTCAGAGTAGACACACTTGATGCCACACCCCCCCGAGCCTCACCTCCTCCTCAGCAATACGCATGTGGTCCTCGACGTCAGCAAACACCGTTGGTTCGATGTAGAAGCCTTTGTCTCCCTTACGGTTTCCTCCCACACACATCTTGGCGCCTTCCTTCTTGCCAGACTCAATAAGTTCCAAGATCTTGTTCATCTGTTCTCCATCCACCTACAAATATAATGTTGATCTTAGATACTTCTCAAAGCAAGATACATTGGGGAAAAATCCATGTTGACAGTGTATTGAGTCTTTACATAGTGTTGACCTGCATGACCTGCACTCACCTGAGGTCCCTGCTCGGTGGTGAGGTCAAAGGGATCCCCCACCGTGCGCACCTTGGCTCGCTCAACACTCCTCTCCACAAACTCGTCATACACACCGTCCTCCACAAAGATTCTGGAGCCAGCACAGCAACACTGGCCCTGGGGAGTGGGAAGGGAAGGTTAGTATGTATCCTAGCGCACCAAGAGAGAGAGAGAGAGTTGCACCAGAAGAGGATAAAATGGCTACAGTGAATAGTGCCGATAATGACCTTCACTAAATGGTCATTCCTGTACCAACCAAGATGTTTCAGCCTCACCTGGTTGAAGAAAAGACCAAAGTGTGACTGTTCCACGGCATGTTCAAGGTCTGCATCCTTGAACACAATGTTGGGACTCTTGCCGCCCAGCTCCAGAGTGACTCGCTTCAGGTTACTCGCACCGGCCGCCTGCTGAACCAAGTGTCCGATCTGGGGGCAGGACAGGTGTTGTGTGAGGCATTACTACTCACCTTCAACACGAAAACACACTCCCATACAAAACACACAAGGGAGGAAGGTCAATAATGAAAAAAAAAAATACAAACACACAAGGGTGAGAGCACACACACACACACACACACACGCTAAGAGAAATAACCGTAAAAAAAACAACTATAATTTAATAACTAACAAAGAGGTCAATAACATTAAAAAACAAAATTACTCCATGTATGTATGTATTCATTTGGAAGATATATTTCCTGGTGTAGTGGTTCTGTTGAATGTACTTGAGGTGAGGCGAGTGTGCATGGACTCACCTCAGTGGATCCAGTGAAGGCCACCTTGTCTACATCCATGTGTGAGGAGATGGCAGCCCCAGCAGTGTGTCCGTAGCCCGGGATCACGTTCACCACACCAGCGGGGAAGCCGGCCTCTGCTACCAGCTTGGCCACGTACAGACCAGTCAAGGGAGTCTGCTCAGCCAGCTTCATCACCACTGTATTGCCTGCACACACACACACGGTATCAAACAAATTATACATGATGAATGAACACTATTTCACACACACACACACACACACACACACACACACACACACACCTGTAGCTAGGGCAGGTCCAAACTTCCACGCCAGCATCAGAAGAGGGAAGTTCCAGGGTATAATCTGGCCACACACACCAAGAGGCTCGTGCCGCGTGTAGGCAAAGTGCGGCCCGTCAGTGGGGATGGTCTTGCCGTGAAGCTTGTCAGCCCAACCAGCGAAGTAACGCAGATTTTTAATGACCAACTCTACATCCGCGCCCAAGGAGTTAGTGTAAGGCTTCCCATTGTCCAAGGTCTCCAAGCTCTGGGAATATAAGTTACATAAACAGGCGTTGATGCTATTGATGATATAATAACCACGCGTACCATCCATAATACAAGATAGAAGTGAGGAAGGTGTAAGTGAAGTGCATGAAAAATAAAAAAAAAGAACAGTATCATAAGACAAGGAAGAAATTAAAAAAAAAGGAAGAGGAAGAGAAGCAAAATAGAAAGAGACATAGGAAGTGATACAAAACAAGAGAGGTACAGTAAGTAGTAGCAGAAATAGTAATAGTATGAGTAGTAATAGTAGGAGTAGCAGTAGTAGTAGTATCTTGTTTCACTATTCTTCCGTTCCTTCACCAGCTCACACAATCCCAGGCAACACAAGGATCACCACCTCCGCCAACTCACCGCCAAGTACACTCTGTCCCGCTCGATGAGGTCCGCCAGTTTGTAGAGGAGTCTGCCCCGCTGGGAGGCATCCATCTGACGCCACTCGGAATTCAGCTCAAAGGCTGCGCGGGCTGCCTTCACCGCCTTCTCAACATCAGCCTGAACCCACGATAATGTTAGGTTACTCACAAAACACACACACACACACACACACACACACACACACACACACACACACACACACACAGCACACTTGTTAACCTACCTACATACATACATAATAAAGTTGCTTGTACCATTTGGCTAACAGGAGAAAACAAATGAAGCTATCTGTCTATAGTTATTTAACATTGTCTCTCCTCGTACCTAAACAATGAGTATATCAACGAATGTAGTGTAATGTAGGTAGGAAATAGTGCCTGGAACTCACACACACTGTAGAAGGCGCCTCACCTTGTCACCTTCCTCCACCATGGTGATCACCTCCCCCGTGGCTGGGTTGACCGTCGGGAACTGCTTGCCACTCTCGGACTTGTGGAACTCATTGTTGATGAACACCTGGACGAAAGGAATGCAAAATGTATTTCATTTACTCTCACAAATAGTCAAGAGCAAAAATAATACAAGATTAAAATGATTATAACCCTATCAGTCCCCCTGTCCCTTGCTGCCACCCTTTCCAACACACAACAGTCTGGGCCAATAGTTACAGTGTTGCTAGTCTTCACTCACTGGACACATGCCACACATTCAATGGGTTTATTCCCTCCTCTCGTCATACAGGAAAACTTTGTCAACATGTTACAATGGGTTCCCCTCCTAAATTTCATGAAAATTTCTACACCTCAGAATCTCATGAAAATTGGTACGTGAAAGTTGTTTAGTGTGCTGAACACGAATCTGAACTTTGTTTTCAGGTAACTGGGCGTAGGCTGACAATCTAACTTCTCCATTAAGCCTACCATCGCCACAGGTTAAAGAATAAATAAATATATATATATATATATATATATATATATATATATATATATATATATATAGATAGATAGATAGATATATATATATATATATATATATATATATATATATATATATATATATATAGATATATTTATATCTTTATATTTATATCTTATATATATATATATATATATATATATATATATATATATATAAAGATATAAACAAAAATGATAAAATAAAAAAAATAAGACGTGTGTACATGCGTCCTGATTGGTGGAGCTATTAATCACTGATTCACCAGCTCCAAGCTATAGCTTGGTCCTGATTGGTCCTTAACTTTTAGCTTAGGTTGGAGTTGGTGGATCGTTTTTAGGGTGGAAATAATCTACCTCAATATTCTGGGCATCGCGGTTTTGCGAGATGAGCATATATGTATAAATAAAATAATGAAGAATCAGGAGAAAATGATACCGAACGCTATCAATGAAACCTGGCGAAGGCCTCCCGCTGTGACTCTGCAGCCGTTGTCACGGCAATACACTGTGATACGTTTTCATGGAGGAGAAGAGGAAGTGAACCCGGAAGGCTGCCTCGCTTGGCTGTGTTGCTGCTGCCCGTGGGTGTGTGCAAGGCAGGAGGAAGTGCGGGTAACCTGCGTGCTGGGCGATAACGCAAACTATCACTATGACTTCACATCAAATAGAAAGAAAGGCTGCTGGTCTCGGCTACGACGCTGGTTCCGGAAACGATGCTGTTGTCGACGAAGGACGCGAGCACAGCAGAACAACGGTAAGGAAGAACAGAACACTTCCCCTGTTACTCTCCCAAACACAAATGTCACGAGTGAACTAACTCCGGCAATAGTGCGCGTGGACGAACAAGAGGACGATGTTATGAACACAAATACTCACTATGAAGAACAACCCAGCCCGCCCGTTATCCTCCCAAACACCAATATCACCACCGGAGTAACTACAGCAATAGTGCATGTGGATCCACAGGAGGAGGAACACAACGAACAAGTTCACTCACCCAAAATTAATACTGACCAAGATGAAAACAAAGATGGCGTTTGTTTTCTTCAAACCTGTCAGGAAAGTTTAAATTGCGATCACATTTTTAGTCCAATGATAGATTTTACCAAGATGGCGTCCAATCCACGTACGACCAAATTGATGTCATTCCGTGGTGGCGTGAAGCGGATTAATAAACTCCATTTCATCCGCACGTACGTGAACAAATTCATAAATGTTGTTGTGATCGAGCCATGGCAGTATCGCCTCATTTATTTTGAGGAGTTGGAATGTTACGAGAATGAAAGTAAACATTTCAACTTCATGAACCGTCTCAACACTCTTGTGAAACTGTATCGAACCAACGAGGAAGCTGAAGAAAACACGGAAAGGAACAACAACGCAATAGTAAAGGAGGAAGATGATGATGAAGATGAAGGATGGATAACCAGTGAAGAAGAATTGGACAGTGGAAAGATGGAAGCAGAGAAGAAGGATGATGAAGATGATGATGAAGGATGGATAACCAGTGAAGAAGAATTGGACAGTGGAAAGATGGAAGCAGAGAAGAAGGATGATGAAGATGATGATGAAGGATGGATAACCACTGAAGAAGAATTGGACAGTGGAAAGATGGAAGCAGAGAAGGAGGAAGATGATGATGATGATGAAGGATGGATAACCAGTGAAGAAGAATTGGACAGTGGAAAGATGGAAGCAGAGAAGGAGGAAGATGATGATGAGGAAGATGATGATGATGAAGATGATGATGAAGGATGGATAACCACTGAAGAAGAATTGGACAGTGGAAAGATGGAAGCAGAGAAGGAGGAAGATGATGATGAGGAAGATGATGATGATGAAGATGATGATGAAGGATGGACAACCACTGAAGAAGAATTGGACACAGCAGAAAGACAGAGTCAGACTTTTACAAAGACAAGGAAACAGACTGTTGCTGAAAGACTGAGTCAGACTTTTATAAAGACAAGGAAACAGACTGTTGCTGAAAGACTGATTCAGACTGTGACATAAACAAAACTTCAACCATTGATAGGCGTGGGTGTCCAGGCCTTTCATCACACCTGACTATGGCACCAGCTGCCCAGGATAGGCCTGGCTGATCCCACCACCTACTTCAAACTAACTATAACATTGCACCACGGACACACACACCTGGCCCTGTACGCACTACCACTGCCAACTTGTTTGCAAGTTTACCAAGCTACAAATACCAAAGGAAAGCGAACAAGATCAGTGAGACAGAATGTTTATAAAGCATGAAGCTCCCAGGCTCAAGCGGGGGTGTAGTTCATTTTATTTATTAGAATGTTTGTTTTGTTTTGTTTTTTGTTTTAGCCGTGGCGCCGGTAGGCTCAATGGAGGCTTTAGATGGTCGGCCCACGCCCGTTAGTAGTTAGTTAGTAGTTAGTAGCGCTATGTAGTTGTTAATTGTTCACTTTTACCAAATAAAGGTTTTATTTTCAATACTTGTATATGATATCCTTATTTTAAATATATATATATATACATTTTAGAGATACATAGAGAATACATACAGATTACCAACCTAAATCTACATAATATATTTCATCAATGTTTCTCTTTATATAACTGTTAGTGAATTATAACAGATTGAAAGTATGTTTTCCATTCTTACACTTATACTTTCATTCCAATTCCATTGCACTATAGTCCAAAGGAATGTGCGCCTCTTGGTCTTTCTTTACTATTCTATACCTTTTTTACGTAAACTTAATACTTTTAGTAATTTAGAAAAGAAAATCATGATTTCAGCCAAGAAGTCTAAGTGGGGAAGCGTTAGTTTTGTTTAGGTTACGTTTAGGTTTGATGAAAATTTCGACACATTTCATGAAAATTGGTACCAAAGTTGTTCTTGGAAAAAATAAGTACACGATGGGAAAAGTTCCAAACTCACTTTGTATTTTCTGAGGAAGGGGGAAAACTGCCCCCTTTCTCCCCCTACGGACGTCTATGCAGCACTTTTGTATACACTCCACCACTCAAAGGCATGACATACTAACACCTGGCTGGGTACAAACCCCTCCCTTCCCCTCCATACCCCCCCCCCACACACACCCTCCTTCAACGCTAAGGTGAAAGATAATAATCATGTACCGTGTCTTGTAGTTGATCTCACAAGGTTAGGTTAGGTCAGGTACATCACATTATATATCACTAATAAATATAATGCAACTGATAAGCCTGAAGAACAAAGTGTATATAGATGTAAGGATACCTATCTATTCACTATAATTCTAACACCACCCACTCCCCGAGGCACTCATGAGGTCACAGGTGTCAGCATCACACAACACAAGCTGCTCCTCGACCCCCCATTAAGATAAGTACGCCTTGAGTGTTAAGAGACTGCACCACAAAGTAACAAACGAAGTAATGAATGCGATAAAGATAACAGATACGTCTCTTATCTTGATTGACAAACCGGTAAGGAGAAAACACACACACACACACACACACACACACACACACACACACACACACACACACACACACACGACAATCAAAAACAGATAAGGAAAATATTATAATGAAACAAAACAGATGAAGAAGCACAACTCATCATTATCTTACCTCCTTACCCACCCATTTGACAGCTTATCATAATTTCAAGGTCACTAATCATTCACAATTAATCACAATGTTTCCTGTAAAGATATCCTCACACTAACCTAACCACCATTGGGAATACAAAATGACTTCATAGCTTGTCTCTAATCTATAATTTACTGTCTATCATCCTTACGACTATCTTAACCTCACCTACTAGCCAGCTGCGTGTGTCTGAGTGGCTGTTCTTAAGCCCAGCAACACATCACCACAGCTTAACCTTGCCACACAGCTGCTGAATCATGATATCACAGTTATGCTCAATCATCCCAAGTTGCAAATCCTGGGTTCTCCTAACCGAGCATATTAAGCGTTCAGTTCAGTAGTTTCGTGTAAGTTAACTGCTGTACAATCTTTTAATATACTGTTTTAGATCAAATATATATTCCACACCTATCTTCCTTCCCCACAAACTGGTCTGTAGTGGAGGAACTGTAACCATAAACACGTAATATAAAGAATTTGAAACTATTATAGAAGATTGCCCGAAGGTGTCAAACTTAACTACACAGCGAAAATGTATCGTCAGAAAAGCAGTTATTTTACAAGGATACAGATCTCACGTCATTTTAGTCATATGTAAATAGATATAACACAATGATAACGTCTTAAATAATGAGACAATAGACAAGACGTAGGTAACATGACATCAAGAAGGCACCAGCCAATCAGTCAGTCACCAAGGAAACAACGTAATAGAAGCACGGGAGGTATTTTCAAGGTCATAGAGTTCAGTAACATTTATACCATCTAACCGTTCTTTCTGTAAACAAATATGGAGGAGGAAGATGATAAACATTTTTTTCTTTCGTTGTTATTATGTGCGGTTAGGCAACATTCCAAGTATGGCTGCATGAAGGTAATCAGGTAATGAGAGAGAGAGAGAGAGAGAGAGAGAGAGAGAGAGAGAGAGAGAGAGAGAGAGAGAGAGAGAGAATTGAATGAATGCAGTGTCCAGAAACAACCCATTGTATACTAAGAACTAATTACTCTCTCTCTCTCTCTCTCTCTCTCTCTCTCTCTCTCTCTCTCTCTCTCTCTCTCTCTCATTTTAACCCACACCACGTCCCACACAAGCCCCCCACCACATGGCCGCCCCCACTCCCTTCCTCCTTACTCCTCTCCCAACACACTCAGTAATCCATTCACAACTGCTTGGCTATTAGCTGCCTTAAGGTCAGTGAATACGTAGTTACGACTGACCTTGAACTACTATATTCCTTGTTACTGGATAAGGTGTAAAAATAACGGATGATACATAGTAATAAATGTTAAGGTTAATCTAACTAATAGCATCTCCTCACGGATCACCAAAATATTGACATAGGTAATGAGGTACGTAATGTACAACACGTTTGTGGTGGTTTTATTTTTGGGGGACGGCCTTAGTTTGAACACAGAGGCTCTTTAAAAATCTGGTAGGTGTCTCAAATTCTAAGTCCAAACAGATTAAGAAAATGCACTTCATATTTTGGACTTACAGATGTTTAGATATTATTATTTAGGACATTTTTTACTATATACATACCCTGGGGAAATTTTATATTAACGCTGCTAAAGGTTAGGTTGGGGATGTGGGGATTATATAAGCTTTTTATTCTTTTGTTACCCAAACACTAGGTTTTTCACCTTAGATTTTTTTACGGAGTGCCATAAATGGCCTATATTTGCTTCCCCCAACCTAAAACCCCGCTTTCCCAAGGTGTCCCCAGATTTGCTTGGGATGAGGAGGAAAAAAAAAGAATATATAAGGAGATGCTATTGGTAAGATTTACCAATGTTAATAATATCTTCTGGCAACTGTACGTACGATAACTACATCAGGTAATGGAAACATGATGTATTATGATATTATATTTATCGGTGTTTTTTTTCATATGATTTGCATTATTTCCTGTATTTCATTGGTTAGAATATTAAGTCATATATGTATAAATGCAGAAACAATATTCTCATACCCTGTTGCGCCTGTCTGAGGACCTTTCTCTTCAACATAAATAATGAACCTGTAATATGTTTGTATCTGTTCCCTGACACTCAGCTACAGTGGCACTTTGGAAGACTGTCAAGTGTTATGGATTCTGTAACATCACTCTTAATCAATAATTCAAAACTTTGCACCCTAACACACACACACACACACACACACACACACACACACACACACACACACAAAACCTAACCAGACAGTCAGTCAGCCAGACAGACAGACACAAAGGCAGTCACCCAGACAGTCAGAAAGTCAGCCAGACAGGCAGTCAGCCAGCCAGTCAGTCCGCCAGACAAGCAATCAGAAAGCCAGCCGAATCGTCATTTATACACCAATTATTTTAAACAAGCAGTTAACCTTGAATTGAAGGCAGTCGACACCACACACCACCAAGTATACATCAATAAACCACAACATGTGCTACATAACACCAATATTCCCTTTATGAATCAAGACTGTCACAACGATTAAGGGAGTTGATTAATAAAACGAACAATTACCAGTAGTGACAATAACAAATAAACACACCTAACAACCAATTATCAACCTCCCTTAATTACTACCTATAACTATCAATGGTCATACTCGATAACTTACACATGACACTCTTAACAAGCCACATAACATGAAAACTGGGGAACTTATAATGCATGTACGTGAATATCAGAGTAGAAATTAAGACACACTCACCCCTGTGCAGTGAATGTCTGGATTGATGATGGGCTGAGGAATGGCTAAGGCAGAGTAGGCTGAGGAGGGCTGAATATTACCCCTCAGCACCTTAGCCAAGGAGCAGCACCTCGTAGCAGATCTCAGCATGGTGGAGGCTTGGACTCAGCAGGTTGTGAAGAGGAAAGGAACACAAGACAACTCGATCTGAAGGTTAATTCTGGTGTGTGATGGTGGTGGCGTTGTGTCGGAGGTGGTGGAGACAACACTACTATATCGTGCCCAGTTGCTACCGGTTTTTACACCACTGCCAGACGATGTGTAGCTCCACCTCTCTCTCTCTCTCTCTCTCTCTCTCTCTCTCTCTCTGAATGTATGTGTGTATGTATATATATGTATGCGTCTGCTTAACCAGAATGTAAAAAATGCGTAATATATCAATATATTTAAGTCTTTTTTTCTCTTGATTCCATTCTCTCTCCTCTCCTCTTTCGGTATTTCATCCCTCCCTCATTCCTTTCACTTTTTCTCTAGTCATCCTTACAGTCTATAAGTAATAAACAATACAAGGCCTATAGAACCCTTCAGATAGACCTTGATATTTCACTTGCAGATAGGGAGGAAGGTAAATCAAAGGAGGCACTTATGAACAAAATATGAGGACAGCTTTCGAGCAAAATCTGTGCATGAGGTTAATTAAGGAGTGAGTGAAGTGTTGAGTAAGAGAACGAAGGTGACTATGGTCGGTTATATGACATTAGTTTAAGAATATACAAAACCTAAGGGTGGATGATTCTTGAAACACAATAAAAGTTCAGAGGAGTTCCACAGTAGCTAGTTTCGTGAAGTGAAAATGAATAGACTAATCGATTGGTAAATAAATAGATGTGTGTGTGTGTCCATTTACATACAACTCTGATATATAAAATGATATATAGCTTGTATCATGAAAATATAGTCAGCAATACCGATCATTTTTTTCTTTCGACGGTTCAATATATAGTGGTATATTAGGGAACAAGAAAAAGATAGTGCATTGTTACATTACCTGTTATCATATATCACGACAATAATATGCTTACCACGTAAAATATCATTGAATCATATGTGTATCCCGTTCCACAGACACACAACACAAAAAAGTAGTAATAATAAAATGAATAGAATAATAAATAAATAATCTTCTGTGTACTCCTTTGTTGTATTGTATCACGTCAATTATTAAAAAACAAGAATTACAATGACCAAGAGTCTTTACTTCTCAAATGCCACACAAACAACACTACACATATATAATCCCACCCAGGTGACGTCAAACATTCACACTGCGTAGCTTGTTAATCTGAATTGAAAAGCGAAGGTGAGAGCATTTATTAGCCTTATACATCCTCATACACGACGTTTATACATTGAGGTCATAAGCTGCTTCAACCTTACACCCTTTGATAGGACACGAGAGTAAGTTCAAGTGTAGGCCAAGTATACATAGGCACCAGCCCGCTGACACCAAGAACACTAAAACTATTCCTTTATATTAATACTTAGTAAGCCCATTTATGTCTTTAACTTGTATATTTGTAATTCAAAGTTGATATTGTTGTATTGTGCATTGATTGGTGACGGAGGAGTAATTATTTAGGTGTTGTGTTGACAGTATTGTGGTGAGGCAATGGCAGATGGAGAGGGTGACTGGGTTGTGCATTTAAGGTCTTTCTTCAGTACTCGACGCCTCTCAGCACGCCTTTCAGCATCAGTCTCTTCCCTACTACGGAGTCTGTGAGGTCATTCTCCTGCTCCTGCATCTCCTGGCGGCGGCCGTCCTCAAACATCTTCTTCACCAGGTTACCCTTGAACCGTGACTCCGCCATCTGCTCGTTATGCACACAACGACCGATGGCTGCACGCAAGGAACAAAGAGCGTGCGTTAGTGTGTGCATGTGTGTGTGTGTGTGTCCTTGAAAGATAAGTGCTTTTGAATAATGTATTGATAAACCTAGATAATCGCAGAGAGAGAGAGAGAGAGAGAGAGAGAGAGAGAGAGAGAGAGAGAGAGAGAGAGAGAGAGAGAGAGAGAGAGAGAGAGAGACCCACCGTTAAAGAGGTATTCGTCGCAGATGTTGGAGCCAGTATCAGAAGCGGTGCCTCGAGGGTGGAAGAGGTAAGGACACTCCCTTGCGTCCCTCAGACAGGTGAGACCAATACCACACTTGCCGTACGCCTCCCAAGGGCCCCCACACTCCTCGTTGGCTCCCTGCAACACACACACACACACACACACACACACACACACACACACACACACACACACACACACACAATAGATAAGTCAATAAGATGAAATGCTAATAAAACAAAAGTAGTAATAATAATAATACGTTTCAAGAAAGCATTTTTTTTTTTACTCTTAATCCTACGTTAACTATGTGCATTTCAAAACCAAACACACACACACACACACACGGTCACCCACCTTGGCACACACTTCGCAGCAGTTACACACGTCCCAGGTGATGCCACGGTGGCACTCCCCAATGGCAGGGCATCGGTTAGGGTCACAGGCACCACATTGCAGCGCGTCCGGCCTGTGTGGAGATACATATGTTGACCTAAGTACAGTACAACATATTATAAGTACATACATATATACACGCATAGTCTACATCTCAATGGAGTGGATAGATGAAAAAAATATAACGGACAGCAAACAGAAAAAACAAAAGAAGGCAGGAAGCGTATTAAACTTACTTACATACATATATTACATCTCAATGGAGTGGACAGACGAGAGGAAAAAACTGAAACACGTCTAGTTACGGAACACATAAAACAAAACCAAGACAAAAGAATGCAGGAAGCGCATCATTATATACTTAAAAAAGACATTGAAAAATACAGTACAATAAATCTATTATAATACAACAAAGAGAATAGAAGTCCTTAATCTATAACTTTCAATACAACATAACATTGATAGAGTTACGAGAAGAGAGAAAAACACTCTTTCATACTATATATATCTATGTAAATTGTGTGGTAAAGACCTTATAAATATATGCTACCTGGTTTCTACTGTGTGTGTGTGTGTGTGTGTGTGTGTGTGTGTGTGTGTGTGTGTGTGTGTGCTTACTTCAGTGCGGAGACAGCAGCGGTGACGGTGAAGAGCGAGAGTGTGAGAAGTCCTGCCATGATCCACCTGCAGAATATAATGTACTCAGTCAGTCTCTCTCTCTCTCTCTCTCTCTCTCTCTCTCTCTCTCTCTCTCTCTCTCTCTCTCTCTCTCTCTCTCCTTCATAACAAAATACAACATCAAACTGGAATATTTAATGCATACAATAAAAAAATAAAAAAATGTTACCGCTAAAATCTAACACAAAATCTTAGAACTTAGAACTTATATACTTTTAACGCAAACCAAAAGTCAAAAACCCACACTAAATACAAGTCAATACAAGAGTCGTATTTCTTTGTAATACGACTTTTCTATATATCTTTTTTCTCCACGTATACTTTTTCAACTTCTCTTCCTCACTCACTCACTTGGGAGGAAGAGCGTGAGGGAGGCTGTCGGGTGAGCAAAGGTTAGGCAAGGATGACACTGAGGAGGCGAGTGGCTCTGCGCCCCTTTATATAGCTGCACCCGGGAGGAAGTCGACGTTCAACTCGTCCTAATCAATACTGTGATGGAACTCCTGGAATCCTGGAATCGCTCAGTAATCCCAGCTAAGTGCGTGTCTCGTCTCTTTTTTTTTGGGGATTGATAAATAAGACGAGAAGAAAGGAATGTGTTGTTGGTGTGAGAATGTGTTAAGCAATAATAAAAATAAGAAGAAACGTGGGATTTATTTATTAATCTATGTTTCGTTAATATTGATTGTTAGTCGGAAGTTTTCTTGCTCTCTCTCTCTCTCTCTCTCTCTCTCTCTCTCTCTCTCTCTCTCTCTCTCTCTCTCTCTCTCTCTCTCTCTCAAGTATCGAGGTCATGTCAAAGTTCCCTGGCCTGCCACCACCAAGGACGAGGTCAGCGGGAGCACCTACACACTACACAGCCTCTACGGGACGCCTTTGAAGCCCATCCTTTGTGACGATCGTGCCCCGCCGCCCACCCGTCACACACACGCCTCCCCTTGCACGTGGACAAGCTGCGTGGGAGGCGTGGGTGGACAGTTACGTGGTGGCCATGTGGTGTAGAAATGTTTACCTTCTGAGGCTGTCACAAACACTCGACTTGTTTCCGGTAACGCGACATCTCAATCTATTGTTTTTCTCTCTCGTTCTAAGAAAATGTGGAATCGGTCTTTATCGCCGCTGTATCGCGTTTCTTTTCCTGTAATTTTGTTTCTGGCCTGCAACAAGTCTCTATCCGGGTACTGAATACTTGGGATCAACTCGTAGCTACTGCAATTATTCCGTCAAATTTTCCATACCGCACTTCACTCCTCCCCAACGCCCTTTAAGGCTTAGTGACGCCAAAGACTACCTAACCCAAGCGTGTGCACCTGACGATCGCTGAGGTGGCCATTGTGGAGAGCAGCGGGAGGGAGACGCGTGCTGGCGGAGACGTTGTTGAGCTAGTTCTGACATCTTGGTTCTGACAGCTGCTCCTTCAAGCCACGAATAGAAGAGGTCGTAAGAAGCTTATTTCTAAAGGGGAGGCCAGTGACGTCAGCACACCCTAGCTCCATTGAGGGTCAGGTCAACACTTGGAGTCTTCACCGAGTTACTCAACACACTTTAAGAAGCAGGAGTAAACAAAGCTGATGCTGTTGCGCCATTCAATGTGGGAGTCGACATTCTTTTGTTTGATGCTACGCTACGTTACCTCCATTACCGAACTAGATAGATTATTTCATGTATTTTTCGTATAATTCATTACCAAGTGTATTTTAGGTGTATTTCTTTTACTCCACCGTTGTCTATTTTGTAGTTATGGAAGAACGAAGGGCGAAGTTATTAATTGAGAACATGATTATTAATACATAAGTTGAGTATTTCTCTTTTTTTCTAATCTATTTCACAGAATAAAAAACTTGAGAGGCGAAGTCATTCTCTTAGAACATAATTGATATTTCGTACGTCATCATTAGAGAGACTACCCTCATCCCTCTCCTCTACACACTACACCATTATATTTAGTACAACCACCAATGGGTACACGTGCCAATAGGTGTATCATGAGTGTACAAATCTATGGACAACTAAAGGAGATATTCCGTCACACGCAAACAATAGGTAATCAAAGCCAAGGCGATTACACTTGAGACTTTGCCTGAAGGAAAGATTTAAAACCCTCCACACACCAGGTCAAGGGCGGCTCACACCTCCTCAGCCTCCTCCTCCCAACCCACGCCTTGACCCATTGTTTCCCACGCCAGCCTCTCCACTTTTTGAAGCCGTGAAATTCTCCCTCTTTATCAACATGCTCTTCCTCCCCTCCTCGCCTTGTTGGTTCTTCCCTTCATTCAGGGTTACAGTGTCTGCCTTATCACCGCTGCCTCGCCTCCGATGCTGAGTCCACACACTCTTCAATCACTCCCTTCCCTCCTCTCCACACTACAATACTAATGCGTCGTTATAATAGTCAAGACGAGTAGTTAATGTGTAATAACGCCGATGTAAACACTTCAATTACATCTACTTGTCATTCTAATTACAGATGGAATAGTTTGTTAGTTAATGCAAAAAGGACATTAGAGATCACATAGCGCTAAAGGTGAAATACGTAATAAGTACATGTTCACGATATCAGCTAATTCCATCACTCTTAGATTTGGTCACATAAGTTGCATAGGAAAATTTGCAGTTTTGAAGGAGCTTGATTTAGTTATGTACAGAAAACACGCATTCTCTAAATAATAAATACGAAATGCATACCTCCATGATAGAGATGACTGTTGAAGATGCTATGAAGACTGAAGAACAACTATACTCACCAGTCAAGCTCCCAACAAAGTGCAGAATGTAGAATATATCCCTGTTCTCCTACATTTCCTTACATAACCTTCTCATACTTTCCTTGTTCTCGCCTCTGTATTGATTCCTTAACCTGGTACCCTTAGAGAGAGAGAAAAGAAAGAGAGAGAGAGAAAGAAAAAAATTAACAAAGTGTGGAATTATGTATTTTATTCACGTTATATGTATAATAATTTGGGTCAAAAATAAAACTCTACACGTCTTTAACACATGATAAAAAACAATAAGTACGTATAAGTAATGTCTTTATGTTATATATCTGCAGCTTGCTTCCCTCGTCACCTCAAAATATGGCACAGACAGGCTCAAGACATACATTCATTGGTCATTATATAAGTGTAGAAGGAAAACTATTAAGAGGAATGTTGATTATAGAGATAGAATAATATGTTGGTTATAAGGATGACACACACACACACACACCACACACACACACACACACACACACACACACATACATAATAATCTCATACGCACATTAATGGAAGATACATTTTCTTACCTACATAACAAGGGTCATTGGAGTTGCAGCTTAAGTACTAATACAAACACTTGGAAATAAAGGAGCTCTGAGGTACACTGTAGTTGTGCTGAGTTCAACAAAATGCTCAGAGGCAGGGCAGTGAATGCTCCATGTTAGTGTGTGTGTGTGTGTGTGTTGCTTAATATTCTGGAAAGGTATGAGAGTTTGCTTACTAATATAACCTTCAAGAATGGTGTGTGTTGAGAGCTGGTTGTGTTGCGTGGTAGAATGTGTTGTTTTAAGTATATGTTTAATGTGTGTATGTGTTTAAGTATGTGTTGCTACGGTACTGAGACCACACCAACATGTTAAAGTATTGTGGCGACAGACAGACAGAGTGAGTGAATGTTGATGTGAAATATTTACTCATTAACTTGGAAATGGTTGATATATATTGTCACTAAAATATATGGAACACTTACTAAACATTATTCCTAAAACTGAGTAACATTATGAGTTTTTAAAAAGTAATAAACACCAAAAAAGTTGTCACAATAATACTATATATACCTCTGAAATCAACGTCATTGTCAGTAATATGGATAACTATTGTGAAGTTATAGTTACTTGATAAGAACATTATGTATTCAGGTTCATGTAAGAATGTGATCCTCAGCATTGATAAGTTTGGTCAGGTAAACACAAGCATGATTGGAAAACTCATGACCAGGACAAAGTGTGATGTTAATGTGTGTGCATGTCAGGTGGTGGTGGTGGTGGTGGTGGTGGTGTGGTGGAGGCATGTGTGGTCTGCTTATTCTGCCTGGTGAATGGTTGTGATATAAAGTCTAACTAACCTATTTTTGTTTGCCCTTGGCCGGTACCCTTTTAATGTAAGAAAAAAAAGGAAAAAGTAAATAAATAAATAAAAAATAGAAAATAGAAAAAAAAACTATTTACTACTATACTTGTACAAACACTTCACATCACTCATGCTATTCATTATATTGTTTTCCGTACTCATTATACTCGTCAAAACAATGAGTTAGTGAAGCTTAACACACACAGCGGTACCATTACACACCATTACGAGTACCTGTGTTGGTGCTGTGGTGGTTGTTGACTTTACAGCACACACGACCCTGAGAACACCATTACTCTTTATCATGGAACACCTGGGCACACCAAGGCTCAGTGAGGGTGGCGAGGCAGGGCATGTGGCACCTTTATAATGATGACACGTGGTAGTGATACAAATGGTTCACCCCAAGTTCAGATTCGAGTGTGTTAGTTCTCTTAATATAACAATAATGTTGTCTGGAGGTTGCTCTTGGTCAGGATATAGGTTTCTACACATCTATATTAGTTTTATAAGCAGTCAGGTTTGTGTGACTAACATGCCAGTTGTGTAGTTTGCAGTACATACATACTACATGATGTCACAAGCAATTATTAACGGAACAATAAACTATAGATAAAATATAGGTTCTCGATCAATATACTTGGAATATAGTACGTATAGTATTAACAAGTTTAAAGTTTGTGAAATAAAAACTATGTATATATAGTTTCAACAGGGATGACTACTCAACACTATATGATTATAAGGATGATTCTATGTAACAACTAATGAATATCATGATTATGTCAGGAAAACCTTTGCAGGAATCCCTACTTTGGTTCAAATATAGTGTTACAACATCCACATACATTCTCACATTCATTACTCGTCATTAAACGTTAGTCTTAGTCAGCTCTTACCTGGAGGAAAGGAAGGAAGGAAGGAAGGAAGGAAGGAAGGAAGGAAGGAAGGAAGGAAGGAAGGAAGGAAGGAAGGAAGGAAGGAAGGAAGGAAGGAAGGAAGGAAGGAAGGAAGGATGGAAGGGGATGAAAAGCATGAGGTGTTATAACAAGAGGAAGGGTTATAAGAGGAACAGAGGAGACAACACTCATTCCAGCAGCCTTATGCAGATCTATTGTATAACATGATAAAATATTCTAAATTACATACAATAAAAAATAACTTAATAAACCTTGATTTAAAACCTACTCAGATCTTTCTTAAGAGTATTACATTTCAGTATCCATCCATCCATCCCCCACAGAGTGAACACAATGACGTTTGTATACCAGCGGAGGAAGAGACGATACATTTGAGAATTGTTTAAACCTAAATTTGGACACTCGGCATTGTACTATCAAATTCTGGCAATATAATACCATACCATAATACCATACACGTTTTGGCGGGCGTTCAAGGTAGAGGGAAACATATGGAAGGAAGAAAGGGAGAGAGGGAGGGAAGGAAGGAGGGAGGGAGGGAGAAGGAAGATAATATTTACATCATCTTCCAACCTTCAAACCGGTTACTCTTCCTTACTTCCCTTATGCATTCCCTTTTCTGCTTAACCTCTTCTTTCTCTTCTCTTTTCTCTCATCTTTGCTTTTCCGTTCGTGTGTATGCATGTGCGTGTACGTGTGTGAATGTGAGTGCATGTGTATCCGTTTACGACCATGTGTACGAGTGTGACCATGTGTATGTGTGTGTGTGTATGAGTTATAGAGAAGAGAGGGTGAGGGGGGTGAGGGGGGTGAGGGAGGTCATTCCGCTACGCACTCCAAGATGGTGGTCAGTACTGTGGGGTCCCTGTAAGCCACAAGACCTCCCTCGTTACACCACTGGAGGCTGGGTTGGGCCGGCTTCTCATTGGGTTTGTGGTAGCGGATCTGCAGCTCCTCAAGGGTCTCGGGTGCAATGTTCTGCAAGACCAACACTCGTCTCATGTTGTATCCAGCTTGCAATGGTGTGTGTGTGTGTGTGTGTGTGTGTGTGTGTGTGTGTGTGTGTGTGTGTGTGTGTGTGTGTGTGTGTGTGTGTGTGTGTGTGTGAACCAAAATCAACTCCCTTTCTAGTTCTCTAAGTAACATTCTTCATTTTACTATAAGCAGAATAACCTTGATAAAAGAGTAACAGTATGGTACATGTCTACAATGATTACTATATTACTATCATTACTATCTACATACCCTTCCCTCTAACCCATCCTCCCCCCCACATCAGAGCTACAGCTGGCACTCACCTGGGTTTGCTTGAGGCAGGTAAGGCGCCGGTACACCACCACACCCCCGCCGGCAGCCCTCAGCAGTCCGTGTGGAGCAGCAGAATCCCAGCGGAATGTTGAATCCTGTAACACCAAGCAACAACACACACACCTCAGCCTCACACAATACTATGATGATACTTAAATATATATATGTTCTCTAAATCTTACTAAACTATGATGATACTTAAATATTCACACATTCAATCTTCCTCTTCCCATCCTATCTAACCCTCCTTGTCTTCCTCACATTCAAACTTCCTCCCATCCTGTCTCCCTCACATTCAGGCAGAGACATTTACCTTGGAGGATAGAGAGGCCACAGCAAATCCGAGAGCCACCACCAGCTGCTTGTACCCGGCCCCTGTGGCGTGCAAGACTGTGAAGCTGCGGGACAGACGTGTAAGGAGGGCTGGGTCTTCACTTGAGGACAACACCACCACAGGGGAGAGAGGTGCCTGAGGGTTGTGAAGGGCTTGGGGGAAGGTTGTGGATGCTGGTGCCTTCATAACTCACTCCCCAGTACACCTTGCCTTCCCAACTGTAAGGAAGGAGTCAAGGAATATGTAAAGTGTAGTAAATTGGAAAAAAAGGTAATACTGTACATGCAAAATTGAAAAAAGAAGAAGTAATACGTACTGTACATGTAGATTAAAAAAAGAAATTAATATGTACATTTAGAATTGAAGAAAAGGGTAATAGTATGTATGTACACACTAGGGATTTATATACAATTATAATTCAGTGTTGTTATCAATACGAGAATGTGTATTGAAGAGATAGATAAATTAACTCATTCCCTTAAATAGATACTAGCTAAAATATCATCAATGTGTGCTTAGCTTATAGAAATTCAATGGCATTTTTCATTTTCTAGAGTTAAACTCACTTTGTGGTTTCATTAAAGGCTGCAAATGCACTTTTTTTTATTTAGAATATTATAACTCACCTTTGTTTCTTTTCATTAAAGGCTGCGAATGGTTGGTTGATGATGCCGGCGACAGGGAGGCCGGAGTGGCGGTCAAACACACCAATGAGAACAGTGACGCAGGGCAGACCTTGCTGGTGGATGGTGCCCTTAGCCTCACCCGGCCGGCCCCTCACGTACTCACCCGTCGAGTCTGAGGTGAGGCACATATATTAGTGTGTTTATTTTACTTGTGTAGGTCAACTAGCCTTTTGCACATAATTCACATATACACATTATACAGCGTTAAACTAAACTATACAACACCACAGTTAGTAAGTTAAATATAAACCACAATAAAACACCACAACTGTCAACACCAAACTAACTTACAAACACGAGTACTATGCGGGATTATTTTTAAACGTATTTTTGTCGTCCCTTAGCCAGTACCCTTCTAATGCAAAAAAAGAAAAAGAAAAAAAAGTACAATATATAAACAACTTTCCTTCATCCTAATCACAACCTAAACAAGTGTCACTGTAACCGTCAACTTTGATAATATTGATAAAACCTTACTAGTGTATTCTCACCGACAGGATCAATCCATATGCCCAGGTTGTCTACGGGGAGGTGAGGCACACGCTGCATCAGGTCAGGGTCAGGGCTGAAGGTCACGTCACGGTGGGCCAACGCTGCAAGGATGTCGGCCGCCTCCTTGTTACCATCCAACACCTGCAACACACCAGAGGATATACTTACAAGGGAACACGAAACACACATACATACACATATACATACACACATACTTGTAAATATTCTCTTGTTAAGTGATATTTTATGATTTCATGTTTGTTGTTCTTCATTTTTGTGAGATTTGAGTGTTAGTAAAATAATGTTATAAATTGATAGTTAATGAAATATCTCCCTCTATTATTTTTCTTCATTAACAAGGTCTGGTTTTGAGTGTACCTTACCTTGGCCAGCAGTGTAGCGGTGCCGTCCTGGGTGTCACAGATCCTGACGGTGATCTGTTCTCCCTAGTGTGTTGGTGAACTCAGCACTCTCCTCCCCCTGCACCCACTCGGCCAGGCTCGGGATCTGAGGCGGGGAAAGTATTGCATGTATAAACAGGAAATATACTTTAATGCTATTTGAAAAGGAATTAAACATATATTTCACTTGTACTAAATTTTGCAAGAACACTGTACACTTTAGTAAATATATATACACCTCAGCTATATGATATTTTTTTATTTTTAATGTGAATGCAAGAATTTCAATTGGATTTGGTAATATATTCAACTTTTATGAGAAGGAAAGCTTATACATTTCACTAAATACACACACCTTCCTTCCAACCAGCTACACAGACATTCAACTTTCATTAGATTTTATCCCCGTAATAAGAAAGTCTAGACATAATACCAATACACAAACACACACACTAAGGTCACCAAATCCACCTCACAAGACCTTTAACCTCACCACCCATCACACCCATCACCAAACCTCACCATCCTCGCCACATGATGTCTTAATGCCTCCTGGATCAACACATCAGCCAAGGTCTTGAAGTCGTGGGCAAAGCGTTGGTTCTTCTCACCCTCTCCCTTCTCCTCCACCAGCAGGGAGAACAGCTTGGGCTCTTGACGGATGGCCCGGGCAATCTCACCGGCACGCTCGGAGAAGCTTAGCAGTGTTTTGATGAGCTCAGCCATTGTGAAGGTGTGCTGGGAAGGGAAGAATGATACCTGGGTGAGTTAGAGTGTATATACCTGAGGGGAGAGAGAGAGGGAGAGGGAAAGATATAGATAGATAGATAGATAGATAGAGAGATGATGATGATTTAAGGAAAATATATTCTGACTGTACTTTAATTATCAGTGATTAATTAGTGAACAAGAGCGGTATTAGAAAGAAATTATACAAATATATGCAATAAATGGAATAAAAAAAAAAGATAAATAAAAAAAAACTAGAGATTTGACCAATATCATAAACTTATATATTTCAAAAGGCACCAAAATAAATAAATAAATAAATAAATAACAATAACTAACACACATTGCAATAACAACAACAACAAATAAATAAATAAATAAAATAAAATAAATAAAATAATAAGAAATATATATATATACTATGAGCCCAAACTAGTAGCAGGAGTAGAGTAAAGGTGTTAGTGTCTTACCTGTGTGTCGGTGTGTCCAGGTGTGTTAGGTAAAGGGAGGCAGGTGCAGCAGGAAGCCTTACACCCCTACCCCCCCCTCCTCTCTCCCTCCTCCCCTCAGTACACCTCTATCCCTCCTCCCCTCAATACTTCCCTCCCCTCCACTCTATACTTCCCTCCCCTCCCTTCTGTACCTCTCCCCCCTCCTCCCTCTTCTATCCCTCCTTTTCTATTACCTCAATTCTCTCCCATTCCTCTCTTCTATCTCTCCTCCTTACCTATATACCCCATCTTCTCCTCCCCTCTATCCCCTCCTCTCCTCCCTCTATACATCCTCTCCAATTACCTCCATCCCCTACCTTCCCCCCTTTAAAGCACCCCCCTTGCCTCCTCCTCTCCCTTCCTCTCCTCTCTCCCACCACCACCACCACCACCATCACCACCATCACCATCATCATCACTTCCACTCCCCCATACCAGTGACAACCTTCCCCCCCCCTCCTTCCCTCTCTCACCACCACCACCACTACCTTCCCCTCTCCCCTCACCACCACCACCACCACTACCATCCCCCCCCCCACACCACCACCACTACCAAACAGGTTACTCAATGCCTACCTGCCTGCACCTCCCTGCCAGACACATTATATTAAAGATTATACCAGAGAGAGAGAGAGAGAGAGAGAGAGAGAGAGAGAGAGAGAGAGAGAGAGAGAGAGAGAGAGAGAGAGAGAGAGAGAGAGAGAGAGAGAGAGAGGGTTTTATTCAGTAACGGGACACAGGATATGAGAGAAAAAAAACTTAAGATTTGAGTAAATATAAACACACAAAAAAAATATATAAACATGCAGCCTTCAGTGTTCTAGTTGTAGTAACACACACACACACACACACACACACACGGTTAGGTTAGGTTAGGCTGAGGGGGGGGGGCGGCGCGTCAGTTTAGTTTAGGTTAAGGTTGTGTCGTTTGAGAGGATCTGGTTCGGTTATATAAAAATTATATATTTTTAAAAACTCAAAAAATAGTTTATCTACCTTAGATTTTTTTTGGATTCTATATATATGTCCAATATTTGCTTCCCCCTAAAACCTCGCTTTCCCAAGGTGTCCCTAAGCTTGTTGACTATAGGAAGAAGAAGAAGATAGAGGACGAGCAGTAGTTAGCAGTGCAGATTTACTAGGATCTCTACATAACTAATACATCTACCATTATATAGTATCATAAACACATTAGAACACATTTAGCCATTATGAAACACTCCAAAAACACCACAACAACACCTCAACACCACCACAACACCACACCAGACACACTTAAGAGGATCACTACATTATGGTATCCTATAGGAGGCTGTAATATCCTACTTCATATCCTTACCTGCAATTATGTTCCCAGGTGAGTTAAGAGCAGCCACAGGTGTTATTGAAGCCACACATGCTGCTACACCCCTGCATTGAGGCGTGTGCTGGATGACAAGTGGATGGTAAGTGGGTGAAGTGGATGTGTGATGGATGACAGATCACTTACACGTGGGTGTGGCATAAGACTAGACTTTTAAATGGTTGTTATTAGTGTTCTCAGCCATGTTGTATCGCTTTCTGCTGTTGTATTGAAGCTTAAGGTCTATGTCATACTTTTCCTTCACTAGTTTGAGTTTAAAATGAGTTAGTAAAGTGATATGTGAGGATTTACGTTAAAGTATCATGTTTCTTCTGCTATGGATGTATAACTCGGCACCTTTTTGTTGTATGTTTACTTGTATTTACCTACAAACACTCACGATTTAATAACAAATGCATTTAATTAATTCATACATAATTTATTCTATTTGTTTTCTAGTTAGTTATAAATAAAAATACCTTCGTAGTATTTCGGCTCTAAATCAAGTCATATTTATCTCAATCAGTCAATTACTCATGAATTAATAAGTAAAACATTTAATTTATCCATATGAAATATATTTTTTCTTATTTCCTAGTTAGATATAAATAAAAATAGTTTTGTAATATCTCGGCTCAGGATCAGCTGAGAAGGAAGGTCAGACTCAGAGCCAGCCATGCCGAGGGTCCACTATAGAGACGTGTCACCCTTCTTGAGGATTATACGGAAGCTTCTCCTTGGGGTAAGCAGGTCATAAAGGTCACTATAGTTCTATGGGAAGTCATATGAGGTCAACCTGGCTAACCCTTAAGTAATACGAGTCATATGAAATCGAGTCTCCATTTCTACACCGGATTGAATTATTTGTTATTATTACCATATTTAAGGTCATATAGGATTATTTTAACACTATTTTAACGTGAAATTATTATTATTATTACATTTAAACTCATATAGGTTTATTTTTACAACATTTAAACGTGAAATTATTATTATTACTCCATTTAAAGTTATATACCATTATGTTTACACTATTTTAACGTGAAATTATCGTTTATTACAGAGAGAACACACAAGTGCCCTTCGTCAAGCTGATTTCGTGGTTTGTCGGTCCCAGCCCCAACCTAACCTGCCTGATGGGGTGAGCTCCAACCTGTCTGCTAACTACTACTACATGAGGGACGGGAGGCGAGCTGTTGACCCCAATGAGGTACTGGCTATCAACTCCTCCTCGGGACCCACACAACTGCTGTCTGCTGAGTGAGTCTTGTTTATTGGACGTTGTGTTCTATTGGATTTATTTAAGTTCATTTCAGTGTTCTAATTTTTTTTTCTTTTATTACTGTTGAGAGAAAAAAAATAGTGGCAGTGTATTGGTATGTGCGTTTATATTTACAGGTGAGAGGACAGGTTCTTATTACGGAATATGTACAGGTGTAAATATAGGCATCATGACCTCATTATGTAGCAGGAGTGAAAGGCTAGCAATCCTGTCCTCATATGTGTGTCTGTCATGCCTTCTTTAGTTTATCTATATATCTGGTTTATGTCTGTAAGCATATTGTAACCTTATTAACCACATTACATACGAAAATAAGGAGGCTGGGATAGGCTAGTTGACCTACACAAGGAAGGCAGCTCCTATGCACCTAACACTTACCACATTAGTAGGGAAAGAAAAGAGTGTATGTTGAATAATTGTATGTCTTGTTGTACCTACAGGGGTGAGGGAGCTGATGGTGCCGTGACCGTTGCAGCCAAGCAGCCCAAGGTGCCTGGCGTGCTGCACCATTTTGATTAACGCCTTCACACCCACACCAGGGTCACCATGGGGGTTATATATAGTGTTGGGTTGTACATAGTTAATGCAACTTAGAACGTGTGCCGGGTTATCTAAGGTCACTGTTACTCTACTTCATTGTAATTCATGTGGAAAATTATGATGTAATAATATAGGGATTAAATTTAAGTTTGTATAGAAAATATTGGATTTCTAACTTCAATTTTTTTTTACTATGGCTTGTACAGTTTCGATATTTGTGAAAGTGACATCAGATGACTAATGTACATTTAACTTTAAGGATATAAAGCTATAAAAAATACTATAACTTATATTATTTTCTTCTCGCTGAAAACTGAAAAATACTCCGTCCCTAGCCGACCATCCTTGAATGAAAAAAAAATAAAATAAATAAATAAAATAAAATAAATAAATAAAATAGAATCCTGACGGCATATGGTCTGGTAGGAGACACTAATCCTCACTACTAAGACACCAGCCACCACCAGCTTCCCTTAAGTAATAATGAACAGGGTTTCTTTACATATAGAAGATAGATTGTAGCTTTATTGTGTTAAAAACGGAATGGCTGTCTATAAAGTAAGATGGAAGGTCAAATGTACCTCTCATAACTCATACATTGACTGTTTATTTTAATTTCACGGCTTTGAGCCTCGTAATGTACAATATTCCATTATTAAATACCCGGTGACAACATAATTATAACAAGACAAGTAGTTACGGTAGTTATATACACACACACACAAACACAGGTACACACTAAGGTAACATAAACGATCTCAGAATAAAAGAGACGGAGGAAATATATATATGATAATGTGTATATAAGATTAAATAATTCCATCGAACTATATAACTAAACACCATATAGTTCTGCTAGGGTTAACGAGAGAGTGCTGCCCCTCTCACCCAGCAGCAGCCGTGAACCAGGATCAACCGAGCACACAGCCACCCGGACCCCAAGGATAAAAGAAGAGTTTAAATAAGTTATAATTCCAAGGTCAATATACCACAATAATAAAAGAAGAAAGAGTTTAAATAAGTTATAATTTCAAGGTCAATATACCCTAAGTGTTTAAATAAGATACAATACCAAGGTGAATGTTTACACCTCATGATCCTTCCCTTCCCTTCCCTGCCTTGGACAACACAATACTGTACACACATAAAGAGTCGGGTCAGTTAACTTATGACTCGGATAAGTACAACAACATTCATAGAGTTGTACGTTAATTATTATGGTCCTCCTCAAATGATGTTATGCTGTTAGGCTTCCCAGTACAGATTATAGAATATGCAATGTGTGTGTGTGTGTGTGTGTGTGTGGGTGTGTGTGGGTGTGTGGTCAAAGAAGGAATACTAAGGAGTGAAATAACAGTGTACATGATTAAAATAGAGACAGTAGTTAGACAAAGTTTAGAGTACGTGAAGTATAGGAAAGAGAGGAGATTGCAATTATTATTAGAACATGTGAGAAAGGAATGTAAGGATAGGAATAAATGGACAAACTTCTGCTGGACTTACAAGGAAAAGGTGTAAGATGTAAGGAATCTAAATGTGTATTGACGTGAAACAATCCTCTTAGGTTAGTTTATATATAAGGCTTGTTGTGACGAGGAAAAACGAGGAATAACTTAGGAGAACGGGAACCAACAGGTAAAAAACACCATTTAATATCGAGGAGAAGCTATCTGGAGTAAGAGAGAGAGAGAGAGAGAGAGAGAGAGAGAGAGAGAGAGAGAGAGAGAGAAAAAGAGAGAGAGATAGCTATAAACAAAACAAATAGCACATCGTTGAAATACACACACATTGAATACATAAACACAACAACTCTTAAGAATTCACAGCATACGACTGACCACTCCCCATCCACTCCACCTCAGCCTTCTGCAGCAGGTCAGACTCCACATCCTTGAGTGCCCACCGGTGCTCCGCTATCTCCAGGGCCTCCCACTCGGCCTTGAACGCTGCCTTGGGGTCCTGCGGCATGGCCATCGCTGCCCCTGACATCTGCTCCTCCATAATGCGTGCCTGGTCTGCCGCTGTGGGGGGGGGGAGGAGGAGGTGAGAGACTAGTGAGGTTAAGGAGAAATATGTGTGTATTTTTTTCCTATTGAGGTTGAATAGAGTCAAAAATATAAGGTAATGAAGATGCAGGAACACTGACCATTGTTCTCTCCTAGTACGAGTGTGTATATGGAGCGCAGACCGAACACATTGAGGAAGTACCAAGAGGCGGACGACACCCAGGAGGCATCAAGGGACACCAACTCAATGCCACGCTGTAGCATAGGCTTGAACCGCAGCGTCAGGGGGAACGGAACCTTGGCTGGCGGGGCGGAGAGGGGTAAAGGGGAGATGTGAGGGAATTGTACATATCTTTGTATACTTATCAATGATGTTAAGCTTGTAAGGAAACTCAGAGTGAAATAGGAGTAGTAATATATTCTGTTTCAGTCTGTTTACCTATCATGTTTATATCTGAAATTTTTGTTCTATGCATAACTAATATACTTATCTTATTGTATTCATTATTAAGGTACGTTTGGGTAATATCTCCATTGTTATTGGTAATTATATTTATTAGACTTGATAGGTAAAGAAAATTAATGTTAACTACAGTAATGATAAGTAAATTTGCTGTATTTTAAAAAGCTGAAATAATTGAAAAAGGAAAAAAATTGTGACGCAGATAACCATAACTACTGTATTTTTTAAAGGGATGAAACAATAAGAAAATAAATAAAATGGGAAGTATAAATAACCATAACAACTATATTTAAAAAAGCTAAAATAATAATAATAAATAAAAAAAATATTGTGAATCATTAGACATACTTGTAACGAATCCTGAGAAAGTCCAGTTGATCCATCCTCCAATAGCTATCATGGGTAACATATTAGTGAGTTGTCCCTTCAGCATCTCCACCATCATGTTGGGGTCCGTCATGGGCTGAGGGGCGGCGGCTCGCTTCACTGTCTTCAAGTAACCTAAGGACAAAGGGAGAGTTAGGCTAAAGATGTAATGTAGTAAGTTAGTTCGTTAATTACTATATATTATTAGTTATTATTACTCCCACAACAACCATAATAACAGTAATAAATAATAAAATAAATAACAACAAATAGCACTTTACAACCACTCACCCGAATCATCGTTATTGAAGAAGTGTCGGCGCATTAAGAACGACTGATCAGGGATGTACTTGCAGTTCTCCCTCAGCATCCTAGCGCGTATCATGGCTTGGCTGCACGGAAACAAACATTAATAAACACAAATAAATACCAATAACCTTTATAAATGCATCTATATAGCAGCCACAGAGAGCCAGGGTAGGGTAGGGTTATTTAGAGTAGCCATAACTCACCTATCCTGCAGCTGAGTTAAGTCCACCTTCTTCTGGGTGGATATTAGGACACTCACGTAATGCCTCAGGATGCCACACAGGAAAGTAATAAGTACTATAGGTAAAAACACCCATATTCTGATATCTGAGTCTAGTAACAACTCCGCCATGTTGGATGTTTACTTCCGATGCTGAAGGATCACGAGGGGAAACGAGCCTAATTATTTTAGTTTATATATTCAATAATGGCAGATTTGTTGATAAATTATTAATTTAGCCTATATTAAGCTTCAATTTAGTATTTTTTCTTGTGTTCCATTAAATCTAAGTTCTAGAAATAAAAAGATACGTAAGCATAGCCGCGGTGCTCATATTTGTCTCCTGTATTTAAGAACATGAATTTAGGGAGCTGTAAAAGGCCAATAGGCATACATGAGGTAGTCTTTGTCATTAAATAATCCCCTAAACTAAGTAACTATAGACCATATAGTTCTGCTAGGGTTAACGAGTGCTGCCCCTCTCACCAAGGAGCTGCCGTGACCCAGGATCGAACTCACAACCTTTAGGTCACAAGCCGACCACTGTACCGGAGTCACATGACCTCAGGCGGCCCTTGTATAGTAATAAAATCAACCTATGTTCACCTATCATCACAATCCACAAACTTGTCTAATTTTCCCTTATAGCGCTCTACTGAATCATCTCTAATTAAACTACATAAATCCAGTCCATTCCTTCACCACTCTATACAAAAACCAATTTCTTCCCATCTCCTTTTTTAATGTAATTTTATGCAGCTTGACTAACTAATTATAATTTGTTTCCTCTGTGCTTAATTAAATGAGTACATAAGTTGAACACAGGAATCAATGCACAGTCAACTTCCACAAACACTTCCACCAGGGGCTGCAGGCCGGCCACCCACTCACGTACTATTGTTTACAGTGAATGAAAGGCAGGACCAGTATAATTATTATATAATTTGGCATCTTAAATGAGTATACAACAATGGTCACTAAAAACGGACATATGAAAAGCTCCATAAAAACTGCAGGTTCCAGGATTCTTATACACTGTGATGATGGACGAGTGTGTGATGAGGGTGCGTGTGTGTCGGGTGAGCGATGGGGTGGGTGATGATGGCTTGAGTGATGATGAACAGTTCTACAAAGCCGTGCGGCAACCCAGGGTGGCGGCGCCAGTCACAGAAACAGTCCAGTGTGGCACGGCACGGCACAGCACGGCACGGCATGGAGTCCCTTTAAGTAATCCCAACACACCAGTCTTCCTGACCAGCTGGCACTTCCCTGCCCTCAGTGCCTGGCGTGGGGTGAGGGCCATGATATCCACAGTGGCATTGGCAGTGTGAGGCACCAAGCTTACCACACCAGGGTCCAAGGGGAACATGAGACAGAGAAGGACGAAGGATTATCAATATTTAAGGTTTAAGTAATGTTTCCACTTCTCTCCATGTGTCGCGGGTCCTCTTAAAAGCCCCAATCCCTCTGTAGCTCAATGGATGTGAAAAGTATTATACGTGACGTCTATAACTCCAAGACTCTTCACATTTTTACTCTTTCAACTTGATCCTCTAGTGTGAATCCTTTCCAACAGCACAAGATTCCTTCACCTAGCACAATAGTCCTTCACCCAATCAGCTACAAAGGACTAGGACTTCAAGGAGGCTCACATTAGCAAGGAAAGACAAGATTTTTAAGAGTGCCAGTGTGGGTAGGCACAGTGCCACTCTGCCCCTTGTGCCAGGTATCCTCGGTGGCCCACAACCCTGCCACACTGTTGAGCAAGTCGCTGAATGGCTGCCTAAGAACACAATGTCAGAGCAGCAGGCGTTGGGCAGAATTATGTTGATGCAGTTTCAACATGAGTTTAGTTGTGCGTATAAATGCATGCTCCCTCTCTCTCTCTCTCTCTCTCTCTCTCTCTCTCTCTCTCTCTGTTTCTTTTTTGTTCTATAATTCTAGCGATGTAAATGAATGAAGCTGAATTTTTTTTTTTTTTCTTAATTAATGAAACTCAGCGGGCATAGTC
Organism: Metacarcinus magister; assembly: GCA_029783475.1. Taxonomy (NCBI): domain Eukaryota; kingdom Metazoa; phylum Arthropoda; class Malacostraca; order Decapoda; family Cancridae; genus Metacarcinus; species Metacarcinus magister. The sequence goes on along the minus strand of JAPQNM010000037.1, from coordinate 6,130,618 downwards.
TGAGTTATGTATGTATGTAAAATAACAAAAATTATACACCGTTGTGGCTTCAAAGAACATGAGGAGAAATATTCATGAAAGTTCTCTCTTATTCTCTCTTTTACTCTCTCTCTCGTTCATTCAGTCACTTTCATTTAATATATAGTTAACAAAAATCAATAATCTCTCACAATTCTTCTCATATTCACTGTTTAGCTTTAGTATATTTTCTATTTTTTCACTTGTTCATTTTCACATAATAATTAATTTCCTTCATATAATACGTGATGTTTCTTTCTTCTTTTCTGTTTATGCATTTATATATTTTTTCAGTTATATATATTTATAGACGAGTACATATAAATAAATCACTCGTAATCTTGTTCATTATTTCCGTTCTAACTTTCATAACATTTATAATAATACAAATGTTCAAATACCTTTCTTGTTTTTTTTCTATCCACCTTTTCTGGGATCACATAATAAGATTTTTTTTATATCACAATCAACTCTTCCTTCCTTCCTTTCCTTTCCTTTCCTTTCCTTTCCTTTTCCTTCCTTTCTCCTCCCAGCTACTCGTCACAACACAGCCACAGAAAGCAATATTAATACTGACCATGATAAATAATTACTGTTACTTGCCAGCCAGTTAGTAAAGTTTCCACATCCACACACACACAAATACTACTTGATACAATATAATAATAATAATAATAATAATAAAAAAAATTGCAATCTTTCTTATTCATTATTTACCAGGTTATGTTTTATCTTATTTATCATTCAACACTTCCAGCAACACTCTGATGAATCACTGACTATGCATCTGGAACGCTATTCACTTCCCTGCCAGTGGATTTGAAGAATATGTATTATGTATGTATATATATATAAGACTTGGTAAGCAGCAATAATAGTATGATGATGACGATGATGATAATAATAATAATAATAATAATGATAATAAGAATAATAAGAAGAAGAATAACTTTTCAAACTGCAGACCAGATATTTATAACACTGGCTCAGTTAATAATAATTGTAGTAACATTGGTAGTGATAAGATAAGTATAAGTAGTAGTAGTAGTAGTTATAGTTGTAGTTGTAGTAGTAGTAGTAGTAGTTATAGTTGTAGTTGTAGTAGTAGTAGTAGTAGTTATAGTTGTAGTTGTAGTTGTAGTAGTAGTAGTAGTAGTAGTAGTAGTAGTAGTAGTAGTAGTAGTTGTAGTAGTAGTAGTAGTAGTAGTGATGGTGTTTCTTAAGTCTCTCACTCTCTCTCTCTCTCTCTCTCTCTCTCTCTCTCTCTCTCCATCTCCTCTGTGCACTTCCTCTCTTTGGCATGGGGTGTGAGGAGGAGGCGTCATCACAGAAGCAATACGTGGTGGTGGTGGTGGTGGTGGTGGTGACTGTAGTGATGATTGTGGTGGTGGTGGTGGTGGTGATGATGTTGACTCAGCTCCACTAACAAGATGAATGTGGTGGTGGTGGTTGTGGTGGTGGTGGTGGTGGTGGTGGTGGTGGTGATGGTGGTACTTGTATGCTACAGTACTCCCTGCTGGCAATACTCGGTACTATCATTCAAGGATGACAGATGGAGTGAGAGAGGAGGAGGAGGAGGAGGAGGAGGAGGAGGAGGAGGAGGAGGAGGAGGAGGAGGAGGAGGAGGAGGAGGAGGGTGACTGATGACTAGGTGGAGGGTAGAGGAAGGTAAGGAGAGAGGGAAGAGTAGAAAAAGTAAAAGAATAACAAAGAAATGAAATGACAGGATAACAAGAGGATGACAAACAAATAAACTCGGATCAGAGAAGCCAGACAAAGGAGAGAACAGGATAACAAAGCAGAGGCAGAAGAAGGGAAGAAGGATAAGAAGGATAAGAGAAAAAAGCGTAAAGGTCAAAGGTAGTAGGAGCCAGCCAGGGATCAGTGGCGTGTAGCAGTGAGGGCGAGGAGTGTGTGTTTATCCTCCACCGCTAACACAGGCACCAGGGAGACAGCCACCAGGTCCTGAGGTACAGCTGCGGAGAGGGCCTGCTGTAGGAGGGTGCGGGAGAGGCGTCCACTCCTGTAGTAGATGGTGAGGCTCAGAGGAGTACTGGTGTCGGCCTTGGTGAGGGTGTACTGTATCACCTCCTCCAGGATCTCTAATGTAAGGTCTTCCCAGGAGAAACAACCTGGAAAGAGTAGATTTGGGTGTGTTGGTGAGTCGCTTGTGTATGTGTATGTGTATGTGTGTGTGTGTGTGTGTGTGTGTGTAGTTGTTGTATAAGAGGAATAAGTTAGTGTAATGTTTTTGTTTGGTGTTCAGAGAAAGTTTGGTTATAATAGCAAGTACCTTATGTATGTATTAATGTGTTTATAATTCTAGTACTATATTGTTATGTCCTCTTTAAAAACATACAGTCATAAGGAGGCGGAGGCTGTTGTAATGTTATTTTCATTAGTGTAAAGTTAGGTTAGGTTTTATATGAGTGTACAAGGACAAAACACATGTACGTATTTATGAACACACTCACTTGCCACCGTGTTGACCGCGCACACAGAGTTGTCGTGGTACCACCGCCGCCGCAGCCGCACACTCACATTGCCCCGTGTGTATCCTTTCTCTTCATCTGTTGGGGGGGGGAGGGAGGTAACGTTAGAACACATGGGAGGAGGAGGAGGAGGAGGGAGAGAATGATGGTAGAAGGGAAATTAATATAAATAGTGGTGATGGGAGGTTGTCAATGTGATAGCTATGGTGGTGATGGTGGTTGTGGTGGTTGCGGTGGTAGATACTCACACTCAAACTTGTTATTCTCCGCACACGCCCATGTCTGCCACTCCACCACAGCGCCGCGGGGAAGGGCCGGCACCACCACATAGGTTGAGATCTGTGATTCACTTAGCCGGGCCATCATGCGCCGGGCCACTGCCACGTCGGAGAGCCTCGTCACAAAGCACACACCCTAAGGAGGAAGGAAGGGGGGGTAGTGGGTGGCCTGGTGTGTGGCTGTTATCATACACATACACACACACACCCTCCAAACACACACACACACGCACACACACACTCACCTGCACCACAGCCCTGATATCGGTGGTGGGTACAACAGCAGTAATGACCCGAGACACGTGACGGAGAGCTAGTCTTGCCTGCACCTCCACCCCGCCTGTCACCACCTGCATGGTACCCGGTACTAGTCCAATCATGCCTGCCACCACCACCACACCACCCACCTGCAGGCAACACAATGAGGGGGAGGGGAGGGGGTTAATATACTGTGTAGGTGTGTGTGTGTGTGTGTGAAAATGTATTCTGAAAAAAATAAACACCATATTTGGAAGAACATAAGAAGGTCATATTAATAAAGTAGTATAAAGACATTAAGATTGACCTTCACAACTGACCTTAACTGCCAATTGACCTTAACTACCAATTGACCTTAACTACCAATTGACCTTCACCCCCAACTGACCTTAACTACCAATTGACCTTCACCCCAACTGACCTTAACTACCAATTGACCTTAACTGCCAATTGACCTTAACTACCAATTGACCTTCACACCACACTGACCTTCACCCCCAATTGACCTTCACCCCCAACTGACCTTAACTGCCTGGCTGTATGGTCCAATGTTAGCGGGTGCCCAGTGAGAGATGCCTTGTACGTGCATGGTGGTGCGTGAGGCCGGGTGCAGCTGGTCCCCTTCCTCCTCCTCCGTGGTGACATGACTCTGCCGCCACGCACACACCTCTAGCTGGACGCGCACATGACTGGGCAGCGGCACCTGGAACACACGTACACACACACTCATACTAAGGGTTGTAGGCATATTTAACATATCTTGAGGTTTGATTTGTTAGTTAGATGTATACTGAAAGCTTTTATATTTGTTCTTATACAGCTTAAAGGGAGGTGATATACATACATACATACATACACGTTTTAGTTATAAATATACCTAGCGTAACTAAAGCTTAATTAGTTAGTATGAGTTATAGTGTGTATACTCACCTGGTTTAGAAGGATCTGAAATACACACACACACACATACACACTCTCTCACACACACACACACACACAAATATTTCCTGCAATACATACATACATACATAACCTTAAATCCAGTTATTGTTGATGTATATTCACTCTAGTTATCCATTACCAACATGCAATAAATATAACCATAATAATCAACTTAATATATTTCCAACAAAACAGATATGATTAATAAACAAGCATTATTAAGATTTTCAAAAGTAGTGACATTTTGATCAACACAAACTATACATTAAACTAAGGGTACAATTATAATTATAGATAGATAGATAGATAGATAGATATAATGTGAGACAACTGGTATATAAATAGAAATAATCACATCATATATACTACTGAAGAAACAAACAAATGAATACACTGACAACAAATTAGAGAAGAAACCCGATAATGTGTACAGTAATATTACACACACACACCTACACACGCACACACACACACGCACACACAATGAAAGGAGATGTGAAGGGACAGACAGACAGATGGAGACAATGAGGCAGATAAATGAACAGCAACTAGAATGAAGGGAAGGGAAGGGAAAGGGAAGAGAAGGGAAGGGAAGGGAAGGGAAGGGAAGGGAAGGGAAAGGAAGGGAAAGGACAGGGAAAGGGAACGGAAGGGAAAGGAAAGGAAAGGACAGGAAAGGGAAGGGAAGGGAAAGGAAAGGAAAGGGAAGGGAAGGGAAGGGAAGGGAAGGGAAAGGGAAGGGAAGAGAAGGGAACGGAAGGGAAGGGAAGGGAAGGGAAAGGAAAGGAAAGGGAAGAGAAAGGGAAGGGAAGAGAAGGGAAGGGAAGGGAAGGGAAGGGAAAGGAAAGGAAAGGAGGGGAGGGGACAGGGAAAGGGAAGGGAAGAGAAAGGAAAGGGAAGAGAAGGGAAGAGGAAAGGAAAGGAAAGGCAACAGAGAGAGAGACGAGTGAATATAAATTAATGAAATACACAAAAAGAAGCGAAATGAAAAGCAGATGAAACACAAGACAACACAAACAACACAACACATACCCAAACACCCACACACACACACACACGCACACATACCCATTTACAACACCCTATTACCCACCCCCCACACCCCATCCCAGCACTACCTACCTCTACACAAACTCTAACGGGGGGGTTGACAGAGAAGTGGTTGATATACTGGTTATTGAGCCGGACATAATCATTGATGTCTTTTACGTACATCTTGACGCTCACCACGTGTCGCACCGCCATGTCCTCC
>JAPQNM010000037.1:6115378-6120378 GCA_029783475.1 Metacarcinus magister | reverse complement strand
CTTGTGTGGGGTGGTAGGTGATGGAGGTGGTGTTGAGGGAGGAGCCTTGGATCACCCGGCGGAACAATGGCACACCCACAGCCTCAGCATACAGCGCCACACCCATGTGACCAACACTCTGGTACATGTAGCTGTCTAGCTCATCTGGGGGGGGGCGGGGGAGAGGAGGAGGTGTTAGGAGAGGGGGTAAGGTGAGGGAGGAGGTGTTAGGAGGGGAGGTTAGGTGAGGGAGGGTGTTAGGAGGGGAGGTAAGGTAAGGGAGGAGGTGTTAGAACGGGAGGTAAGGTGAGGGAGGAGGTGATAGAAGGTGAGGTGAGGGGAGGAAGGATAGCAAGGTGGGTGAAGGGAGGATGGAAAGAAAGAAGTTTAGAGAGAGGGAAGAGGTGGAGAGAGAAAGTTTAAGGAGGTAAGAAGGGTCGGGGAGAGGGTGAGGGAGGAAGGAAGGCAAGAGGGTGAAGGGAGGAAGAAAGAAAGAAGTTTAGAGAGAGAGTAGAGGTAGAGGGAGGAAGTTTATGGAGGTAAGAGGGTGGGGGAGAGGGTAAGGGGTGGAGGTGGAGGGAGGGAGGAAATTTAGGGTGGTGATGGGAAGGGTGTGTTAGGGTGGTGAGAAGGGTGAGGTGGAGGAGGAGGGAGGAAGGGAGAAAGTTTAAGGAGATGAGAAGGTGGAGGGAGGAAGAGAGACATAAAAGAAGGGAAAAAAGAAAGAAGGAAGGGAAGGAAGGATGAGATGGAAGGGAAAGAAAGAAGGAATGGAAGGATGAAATGGAGGGAGGGATAAGTAAAGACAGATAGAGAGACAGACAGAGAGAAAGACAGACAGAGAGAGAGAGACAGAGAGAGGTAGAGAGAGACAAACAGGTAGATAAGGTAGAGTATAGTTTAACCTTACCTACCTGTAGATAGAGAGAGAAACAGAGACAGAGAGAGAAACAGAGACAGACAGAGACAGAGATAGACAGAAAGGTAAAGAGTACAAAGACAGGTAGACAGATAGGTAGGTGTGTGTATAATTTAGCCTTACCTGTGTGGTGGTTGGGTGCAAGGTTAGCCAAGGCGACCACCTGGTGTCCCGCCGCCACACACTGAAGCAAGTTGAAGCAGCTGTCCTTCCCCCCCGACACCAGCCCCACCACCCGCATCCTACACAAACCTGCAGGAGGGAAGGAGGGAGTGTTAGGTTAGGTTAGGATATCTTTACATCAGCTTAGGTTAGGTTAGGTTAGGTCACCAGCCTGCAGGAGGGAAGGAGGGAGTGTTAGGTTAAGTTAGGACATCTTTACATAAGGTTAGGTTAGGTTAGGTCACCAGCCCGCATTCTACACAAGCCTGCAGGGGACCGAGGGAGAAAGTTAGGTTAAGTTAGGTTAGGTTATCTTGATGTAATTATATATTTTTTATTAACGTCCTTTTGTAATGAATGCATGATCCATTTTCTTTGCTGTTCCTTTCTTCTTTTTTTTTCTTCTTTTTTTTAATCTATGTATCACCTGTCTTCTCATTATGTGTGTATGTGTACCTACAACAGAATATTTTAACAGGTATATAACACATACACTCTCATTATCCATCTCATTATGTGTTTAGTAGTAGTAGTAGTAGTAGTAGTAGTAGTAGTAGTAGTAGTTAGGAGATAGTACGTGGCAGTTAGGAGAATGCAAATGCTAGTTAGAAGATTGTACAAAACAGTTACATCATAAGTGGTAGTTAGGTGACTGTACGTGGCAGTTAGGAGGGTGTACGTGGCAGTTAGGTGATTGCACGTGGTAGTTAGGAGGGTGTATATGGCAGTTAGGTGATAGCACGTGGCAGTTAGAGGAGATAATTGCAGTTAGTAAATTACACGGTGTAGTTAGTATGAGATTATACCTGGCAGTTATGAAATTATACGTGTCAGATAAAGTTAAGTTAAAAATAAAAATAAAATATATGAATTGCAATAGTAATAACATATGCATAACAATTACGTATATGATAACACGAAGAGAAATTCAGACATAAATAAAAATAAACATTGAAATATATATAAAATGAAACGACACGAGAGAGAGAGAGAGAGAGAGAGAGAGAGAGAGAGAGAGAGAGAGAGAGAGAGAGAGAGAGAGAGAGACAAACAAAGAGAAACACACACACAAACAAAGAAACAAACACACAAACATACATAACTCCCCCAAAAATAACAACATAAAACACAACTCAACACAAACAGCAAATAACAAAAATATGGTACTATTCCCGTAACCATATTTCCAACCTCCATTTTCACCCATGACCTTACCTGACCTTATTTTGACCTCACCTGGGGCCACAAACACCTCAAGGTCAACAAGGTCACGTTAATTAAGGTCAAAACAACCTAAATATACGACGAGTGCAACAATTCTAACCCAGACTCACACCGGTTGTCATATTTCCCTTAATTTGACCTATTTCTAAGACACTGACCTTGTTTTATAGTGTGCCTGGGAGAGGGGAGGTCATGCACAGTGTCCCTCAGGCTGTAGGTATCGTCATGGTGAAGGAATATTAAGGGAAAATGGAAAAGAAATGTAAATAAGGTTTTAGTCAGCTGTACTCTCCCTCTCTCTCTTTCTCTCTCTCTTTCCCTTTCTCTCTTTCTCTCTCTTGACTCTCATTGTTATTATTATTGTTATTATTATTATTATTATTGTTATTAGTGCTCTAGTTTGGTTATTATTATGTGTCTATTTTTGTTGTGGTTATAAATTGTGTTTGTTCGCTCATTTTAGATTATTATTTTTAGTCTCCGTGTTTATTTAGTTGATTCTACATGTATATGGATGTATTTAAATTGTATTATAAATCAGGTTATTATTATCATTATTCCCCTTTTTTTAAATACAGTTCAGTTCGTTATATAAATAAACACTAATTCCTATTTTTAATCCATGCTTTGTTTGTTATGTTAATTCGTGTTATAAATTATTACAATTATGTATAGTCTTCGTCAGTTTTATTCCTTTGCATGGTTATAGTATTAATTTGACAGTCATTGTATAGTTCAATAATGTGACAGAAAGGGTCATGTGCTCCACTCTTGACTCTATTTGTAACTCTCATTAAAAGTATTTATACCACACGTCTCTCTCTCTCTCTCATTTATTTATCTTTATTCGCTGACACTCATCATTTTTGTTTTTAAGATGAAGGATGTACTTTAAAGGTTAAAATAATGATGGTGTGTTTAAATTAAATATCTACCTAACTACTTAAATACCTACCTAACTATCTATCTAAATACTTAACTACCTACCTAACTACTTTACCTTACTACCTATCTATTATACTACGACCACCACTACTGTAAATAATAATAATAATAATAATAATAATAGAAACAATAGATGATACTACTACTAATAATAATAATAATATAACACAACAATAATAATGATAACAGTAAAAACCAACTGATTAAATGAGTAAATAATGTCAAAATATCACTCAATTACTACTATCATTATTAAACTTATTGTTACGTATGAGAAATGAAGGGGGTTACCTTACCTTACCTCACTACCACCACACACACACACACACACCCTCGTCACTGGTGCTTCCGTGAGCTGGGTGGGCGGGGTGATGTGAGCGACAGAGACGATCCCTTCCCGCCCTGTGGCTTCGTGCATGTATCGGTGAGGCTGCGAGGTGACACACTATGACCTGGGCATCCGGGGCAGGGTGAGGAAAACCACAGTACTCCCAATCCTCTCTGGTTTACTGAACCTTATCCTTCTATGTACTACAACACCCTCACGTCTTCCCCTGAACAACACGCTACCCAGACTGCAGCTGACCATACAAATCACGCTTCTTCTCCCAAAAACCCGCGAAACATTCCCGCCAAAATCCCCCATCGTAACAATATTCCCTCCTTTCAAATCAGTCGCCCCAACTGTCACAACACACTCTACAAAATAACAAACAAACAATACACAATAAAATAAAACAAAATACAATCTTCCTCCTCCTGGGAATAGTACAAAAGTCTTCTTCACCATTCGTCCTCCACCCAGGGTCACGTCCAAGGTCTATATAGTATGTATAGTATGTATAGACCTTGGTCACGTCGTCAGCTACCAAGGCAGGCCGTGGTGCCGCCCCAGGAATCCTTCTGGACCTCCTCCTCGCTCTGCCACGCCGTCAGCCAACAAGGCAGCCACGCGCCACTCAGGCGTCCCTCCGCCCATCCCCCACGTCAACAGCCAGGCCGTCCTCTGCCCAACTCCCACGCCCTCGACCATCAGGCAGGCCGTAGTGTCGTTCCAGGAGTCCCTCCGGTCGTCACGCGCCGCCACGCCGTCAGCCCTTCCCTCACCAAGGCTTCGCGCCATTTCTTCCCGCCCTGTGCCTCCTGGCGCCAACTTGTCCTTGTCTGCCACCCAACAATTTTCCAATACATGTCTTTTAGCACTAAACAATCTAAATAAATAAAAAATAATAACAAAAAAACAATTTAATCAATCTAAATAAAAAAATCACACAATTAGCCTACTACAATCATCATCATCATTATTATTAAGCTCAGTAATTATAAAGGTGAATAGAAACACAATTAATAGTAGTCATTATTTCATTCACTGAGGAACACTACTTTTGTAACAGTATTATAGTATACACAATATGTACACATCTCCACCACCACCACTACATACATATACATATACATACATATATATATAGTACTCCTGTAATATAACTGAACCCAGCTTACTTGGAAGGAAATACAGATGTTTTTTTCTAACCTTGCCTTACTTCCTTCCTTCATCACCACTAAAATATATTAGATAAACTGAAATATAATGAACGAAATGAAATGTAAAGTTATATCATTACCCTTCCATATATATTAAACAAAAATATTCCAGTTTTCAGATGCTAATAACTTTTTTTTCTTCATATATATTAACATTCATTAAAATTTTCACCACTGGGTTCATCAGTCAACATTATTTATATTATTATAGATATTGTAGGAACAG
>JAPQNM010000037.1:6100378-6110378 GCA_029783475.1 Metacarcinus magister | reverse complement strand
AGGAGGAGAAGGAGGAGGAGGAGGAGAAGGAGGAGGAGGAGGAGGAGGAGAAGGAGAAGGAGAAGGAGGAGGAGGAGGAGGAGGAGGAGGAGATAACAATTGATAAAGTATAAGTATAATATAGTTTAATAATTACAATCTATCAGTCTATTCTATTACTATCAGTGTTGCATTCACCTTTCAGAAAAAAAAAGTATTATTATTAAATATATATATGTAGTGTTACAGAGGTATTAGTATTACATTAGCAGCCTCTCCACCCACACACGCGCACACACACACACACGCACACACACCCACCTCCTGCGATGCCTTGAGTGTTGCATAGTGAAGGCACAGAGGCAGAGGGAGAAAGGAGCAAGCAGTTAGAAAGTGTTAGTAGTAGTTGCAAGAATTACGTCACATTACATTAAATACTTTGCAACACACACACGTACACACACAAGACCACCACCACCACCGCCGCTAGTACCTGTAATCTAGCCAGTTGGTTCTGCAGGTGTAGAACTTTGCGATGGGCGTGTGCGAGGAGTAAGTTGAGTTCGTCTTGGGTCAGCTTGTCGCTCGTCTCGCCCAGCTTCACTTCCGGCAGCAGTGACCTCACCTCAGCCTTGAACTGGTCCCGCCCGGCCTCCACTAACTCCTTATAACTACCTGTAGAAGGGGATACAGGTACAGGTTAATATATGGAAAGATTATTATACTCCTTGTGGGATTTGATTGTCTATTGTTTATATTGGTAATTGTGGGATTCGATTCTTTATTTATTTATGTATTATTTGATTTAATTGTTTGTGGGTCTATTAAAGGATTGGATTATCTATTATGTTATTTATATTGTCAATAGAGGGACTGGAACACACATTGTTTATATAGCTAATAGATAATTGGAATATTTATACATTATTTATTATCTTATCAAACACTAAACACCATAAACTATTATTATCATTATTATTATTTCTTCTTTCAAACTCCATAGACTATTATTATTATCATCATTATTACTATTATTTCATTCTTGTATAATATAACACACTACTATTATCATTACTATTATTATTTTCATTCTTGTATAATATGAGACAACTATTATCATTACTATTATTATTTTCATTCTGGTAAAGGTGTGACAGACAAACAGACAGACACTCACTAACAACCCTGCTGTCTCGTTCAGCCTCCAGTATGACATCCTTGGCCCTGTCCACCGCATACTTCATATCAACAAGGGTCTCCTGGGCTGCTAGCAAGGCCGGGTTACCCTTGGTGAGGCCAGACACCTGACCCTCAATGATCTGCTCCTTGAACCGCTCCACCGCCTCCCTGAAGGAATAGGTAAGGGTTAGGGTTAGGTTAGGTTAGGTTAGGTTAGGTTACACACACACACACACACACACACACATACACATACATACCCAGCAGCAGTAATCAGCTTGCCCGCCTCCTCCACCAATTTACTGCGTTGTTGGGCCAGGTCTGCCACTGCCTCGAACTGCTCCTTATCCTGCCCTCCATCGATAGCCTGGTACGCCTTCTCTGCATGGCGCTGCACCACCCTCGCTGCGTCCTCTGCTGCGGTGAGGGCTGCTGTGAGGTCCTTCTGTGCCTGCTGTGCTAGGTCTTGTAAGGCTTGGGTGAGGGCGGCATTCTCGACATCCTGGGATACTTCTGAGGAGGCTAAACGCTCCTCCAAGGATGTAATAGCTGAGGAAAGGCATTGGATTCCTTGTTATTTATTTATTTATTTATTTATTTATTTATTTATTGTATTGTTTATGTTGGTAATGGAAGGATTGTTTGATGTTTATGTGTTGATTAGAATTGGATTATTTTGATTTATTTGTGTTGGTTATTATTAAAGGATTGGATCATTTATATATTATTTGTTTTTCTATACTTAGGATGATGAATAAAAAGTTAGGTGAGGTGAGGTCATTACTTAAACGGGGAAAATAAAGGTTAATTAAGGTCAGGTAATTATAAAAGACAAATAATAAAGGTTAAATAAGGTCACATATACACACAGAATACACTTAGCAAGACCTTCCTTCCACTGACCTTTCTTCTCCGTCTCTTCGGTAACTATAGACGCTGCGATTACTTCCGTCTTCTCTTCACTGGGTATAGAGGGCACTGTGGGTACCTCTAGCTCTCCCTCCTTCACCCCCTCCGCCTCCTGCTGTGGTGCCTCTGTGGTGGAGGAACATAAGAACATAAGAACATAATGAGGCAGCTCCTGTGTACCTAATAAAAAAAAGGGGAGTGAGTTATGATTTATGTGATGGGTTTGTTTACGGGATGAAATAAATAGTGGATTAAATTAAAAGTGGGTTAAATTGAAAGTAGATAAGTGGATGAAATTGAAAGTGGGTGATATTAAAAGTGGATTAAATTGAAAGTGGATAAGGGGATGAAATTGAAAGTGTATGATATTAAAAGTGGGTGATATTGAAAGTGGATTAAATTGAAAGTGGAGTGGAAGTGAAGTGGATGAGATTATTAAGTGGATAGGTGAAGGGATGGATGCGGGTTGAAGGAGAGAGGAAGGGAGGGAAATTTTGGTTGAAGGAGAGAGGAAATTATGATTGACGGAGAAGGAAAAAATGACGGGAAATATATGAAAATTACATACATGGAGGAAATAAATATAACGGAATAATGAAGAAAGGGAAAGAAAATAAAAGAAAATTAAAGAAAAACCAGATAAATAATAATAATAAAAAAAAAAACATACATACATACAGATAACAAAGAATAGAAAAAAATAAATAAAATAAAATAAAATAAATAAATAAATAAATAAAAGAGCGAAGCAAAGCAACCAACCCGACCATACCTGCGACGTGTTCAGGCGGTACCCCTTCCAGTTGTTGTTGTTGCTGAGCGCTTTCTATAGGCTCGGGTGTCTCCGTCGTCGTCGTCGTTGCGTCACCTGTCACAACTCTCTTTAGTCACACACCGCCTCTTTCCAAAGCATTACTAAGCCACACTATACACCTATTCTATCGTCTATTAAATATATAAGTAAACAGCTTTAGGGTAGAGGAGTTGGATTGTATATAGATGAATTAATTATTGTATTTATTTATTATTATTATTATTATAGAGTTTGTGTCTTAATTGAGGTTGATAATTGCTAGGTGATTAAGGTTAGTTAGTTAATTAAGCAAACATATTAAGAGAAATATAAGCAAAAATAATATATAAGGTGGTCTCTCTCTCTCTCTCTCTCTCTCTCTCTCTCTCTCTCTCTCTCTCTCTCTCTCTCTCTCTCTCTCACCTTTCACACTTTCCTCCTTCACTGCTGTGCTTGCCTCCGCCTCCTTCCCCTTCTTCTTCTTCTCTCGGTCTAGCTTCTTCCTGAGCAATCCTTGTTCCGGCACCGAGGACACTGCCGGCACCTCCACCAGGGGCCCCAGCAGTGCCGACAGGACATAGCCAGTGCCCGGGATACTCCTCTCTACCCTCTGTGCCCCGGGAGGTATTTGTATGTTATATTATTTCATCTAACACACACACACACACACACACACACACACGCACACACACTCACTCATTCACTTTACCAAAACCCACCCAAAACTAACCTAACCACACTTTACCCCCTACCCACCTTACCACACCCACACCCACACCCACACCCACACACACACACACACCCATACACACACCCACACCCACCTTTCTATTGTCGTCACTCCAGGCCGAGTACCCGACCAGCCCGGCCATGAGTGAGGTGCCGCCCGCCACCACCACCAACCCGCGTCCAACACCACTACCACCACCACCACCACCGGCTTGGGTTGACTGGCTACGACGGCCTCCTCCTCCTCCTCCTCCACTTCTTCCACCTCCTCCTCCTCCTCCTCCTCTCGCCCCAGTCCTCACCACCTGTAGGAATGTAGGAAAATGAGGAAATTAGTTGAGGTAGTGTAAGGAATTGTTGAAAATCTTGTGTATTAGTAAAGGAAGAAAGGAAATAATTTGAAAGGAAAAAGAGGAGGTGTATATGTAATTAGTATGTATAAAAGTAAGTATAAATGTAATTAGTATGTAAGAGAGGAAATATATAAGTAATTAGTAAGAGAGGAATTATTAAAGTACTGTTTGTTTATCAAGAAATGAAGTATATAAGTAATTTGTTAAGTAAGAGAGGAAGACATTTATAAGTAACAGAGGAAGTATAAGTGTAACGAATAAATAATTGAAGTTTCTATATGGAAAAAACTATAAGGTAAACAATTTCACAACCTAATGAGTTATTATATGTTTGAATTGGTGCAATATATGTACTATAAATAATTAAACCAAGTGCTTAGAGATACGGCAGTCATAGCGCTTATTATTTACCTGGTTGAGTATGTTAGGTTAGGTTAGGTTAGGTACGGTTTGGTTCGGTTATATAAGCTGTTTACCCATAAGTTAGGCAGCTGCCGTATCTATAACCGAGCACTGTGAGGATACAGCACTCGTTAGGTTATGGTTAGATTAGGTTAGGTTTGATTAGGTTAGGTTTGGTTTGGTTTGCTTATGTTATGTTAGGTTAGGTTAGGTTAGGTTAGGTTAGGTTTGGTTTGGTTATATATGCTTTTTATATTTTATTACCCAAAAGTTAGGTACGCTGGCTGCCGTACCTATAAGCATTGTCTAAATTAATAGTTATGAGTTTGACAATCTCTTCAGACCAAACACAAGATTTAATTGATGTCTAAGTATAAGGAAAGTGAAAGGTCATAACATTAATATCTACGAGTGAAAAATAAAGCTAAAAATTATATGAATAACTAAGAGAAATGAAAAGGTATGTTTATAATTAAGAAATATGAGGTTATGAGTTTTTCAACATAAAAAAAAGAAATAGAGACATAAATCAACATATAAATATAATAATAATAATAATAATTCCACTGACAACCTCAATGGTAGAAATATAAGTAAGTATTTGTTATAATTCTGAAAAATGAAAATTGGTGTTTATAATTAGGAAAAATGAAGTTCACAGCCTAGGAATACCACACACAGACTTCAATTAACATGGATATATAAGAAAAATAAACAATTATGACATTGATAACTACGGGGTAAAAAAACAACTCAAATTGATGTTTATCTAAAAAGAAAAATGAAAAATTATGAGTCTCACAGCTTAGAAAAAACACAGACTTGAATTAACATATAAATATAATACAAATAAATAACCAACCCAATGACAACCTCACAATGTAATTCAATACTATAATTATCATATATTTAAAGGAAAAACAAACATAAACAACATAAATAACAATAAAAAGATTGAGTACAGCGGTCAATAACACCAGGTCAGGTCATTGATGTACGTCTTAAACAGGTCATGGAAGACACTACTGAGGTCAAGAGAGGTCACACTCACCCGTGAGGTCACATGAGGCCGTAATTTGGTTGAAATCTTGAACATTTTGTGAGAGGCCGGGAGGTTAGGACTCTCCGGGGCTGTGGATCCAGTTACCGAGAGTATCGTACTTTTACCGCGAAAAAGTATCGTACGTCTTCAACATTGTCGTACTTCTGAAATTATAGAAAGAGAGTAGGAGAGTAGGATATATATTAATGATGGATAATGCTTTTTATATCAGCTTAAATTATTAAATGGATGAGCTTAAAGATATATTAGCATGAAGATCTATAGGTTCTGTATCGTACTTTTACCGCGAAAAAATACCGTACTTCCTACACATTGTCGTACTTCTGAAATTATAAAGAGCGAGAAAGAAGGATTTGTTTACATTTTCAAAGAACAGTATTTTTTATTTACCAGATTGGATTAAATGAATAAGCTTAGGAAATATATAAACATGAAAATCAGTAAGTTAAGCAAAAATTTTTACCGGGAAACCGTACTTCCTATAAATTGTTTTCCCTATCAAATTATGAATGACTAATAGGAGTTTGTAACAAGGAAATTTATCTATAAAGAGATGATTTAACCTCGTGAAGACAGCTCAAAATTGTGATGAAGTTCAGTACATAATGGTTTATAATGTTAGCAATGATGTCACAGGTATAACTATAACTACTGTTTATTCATGACTCATTGTTTAGATAATATACCTTAAGGAGTATTGAATATTCTATAATGTTATAAATATGTTGAAAAATTTATATGGAGATGGTAGAGGTTGTAAAAGTAAGTAATAGTAATAATAGTGTAGAAATGATTCACCTTTGCAACAGAACCACAAGTGTTATTATTTAAGATCTTCATTATTTTATCATCTCACATAATTTATATATCCGTTGTAATGTTCGTTAAATTTATATTACTTTTATTTTCATACGATATTAAGTAATAGAAGCCAAATAGATAAAATGTAAATATATAAAAAATAAAATATAAACCCCTTTTTACATTATATCAATCTCTCACATAATTCCAATACACTGAAAAGCATTCTTAAAATTTACATTACCTTTAAATACATATTATATTACCCAAAACCACTTAAATACACACAAAATAAATATATAAACGTCAAGTGGAGCCATCTAGCGTCTCGATGTTGAACCACTCAGTACTAACACCGAGGCCACAAGAAGAAGAAGAAGGAACAAGTGGAGAAGGCTTTGTAGGTGTGACAAGAACTACCCTTTTATTACCTTGCTGCTTAATTACACCTGCAGCCGCGCCCAGGTACTCACCCCCACACACACCTGCACCCTTCCATACCACAGCCAAGGGGAAGGAACGCCATTGAAGGGAGATAATGGGGTAAATACATAAATAAGTTGAAATTCCAGCTGGGTGTGGTAGGAATTATTATTATTTGTGTGTGTTTGTGTGTGTTGGTGTTTGTTTGTGTTTGTTGTTTGTGTGTGTTTGTGTGTGTTGGTGTGTGTTTGTTTTGTGTATGTGTGTGTTTGTGTGTGTGTGTGTTTGTGTGTGTGTGTGTTTGTTTGTGTGTGTGTATGTACTGTTTGGTTTTCGTATTATTAATATTTGCATTATTTGTATTATTATTGTTGTGTATGTATGTATGTGTGTGTGTGTGTGTGTGTGTGTGTGTGTGTGTGTGTGTGTGTGTATGTTAATAATTTACCTTATATATTATTTATGTCTTATCTTCTAATACTATTTTATCATTATTAATTGTCTATATATATATATATTTTTTTTTTTAATAATTTTATTTTTAGATTTGAACTTTATTATTATCATTGATCATTATTATTTATTATTATTAGTTTCTTTGAACATTTATACTTTAACCGGTGTTACTATATACCCTTCTTACACTTATTATATATGTACGTGTGTGTGTGTGTGTATGTGTGTGTGTGTGTGTGTGTGTGTGTGTGTGTGTGTGTGTGTGTGTGTGTGTTCCTTCTTATATTATGAATGTATTTGAAATTAATCTTATATATAACTGATTTTCATTCATTTATGTGCATGCATGTGTGTGTGTGTATATATATGTATGTATGTATGTGCATAATATTCTTTCTCCCCCTTCCTCCCCTTCTCTTCTTCCTTTCTTCCCTTTCTCCTTCTCTCCCTTCCCCCCCTCCCCCCCTCCCTTACGTGTTTCCTCATTCCTCCCTTAATTCACCTGATAACCTTAATCACCTCTAACTCACCTTAATTCTATACTTACAATGAGTTACGTAAGGGGAATATTATGATTACTTACTTGTGGTTAGCTTAGGTTAGGTTAGGTTAGGTTAAGTTGAGTTGAGTTAGGTTAGGTTAGGTTAGGTTAGGTTTAGGTTAGGTTAGGTTTAGTTTAGGTTAGGTTTAGTTAGGTTAGGTTGAGTTGGGTTTAGGTTGAGGTTAGGTTTAAGTTAAGTTAGGTTAGGTTAGGTTAGGTTAGGTTAGGTTTAGGTTGAGTTAAGTTAGGTTAGGTTAGGTTAGGTTAGGTTAGGTTAGGTTTAGGTTAGGTTTAGGTTGAGTTAAGTTAGGTTAGGTTATATGTTTTTAGTAATACGTTAAAAATATCATCTATTGTTTAGTAGAAAGATAGAATTTGAGTTTGTGTTGTTAGTGGGTAGTGTAAACATGGAACTATGGCTAAAATGGAGATAAGGTTACCCTACTAATTGTGAGGCTAACTTAACCCTAACCTAACCTAACCTAACCTTAGCCTAACCTAACCTAACCTAACCTAACCTAACTTAACCTAACCAGATATTTGACATGTAAGTATTAACCTCGGGAGAAGACGCTAATATTATCCACATTTTATTTAGTCTAGTTAAGTTAGGTTAGGTTAGGTCAGGTTGGTTAGGTTAGGTTAGGTTAGGCTGGGTTAAGTTAGGTTAGGCTGGGTTAAGTTAGGTAAGGTTAGGTTAAGTTAGGTTAAGTTAGGTTAGGTTAGATGTTTTTTAATAATACGTTAAAATATCATGCATTGTTTAGAAATATAGAATAGATATTTATGTATTTATTTATATCTTTGTTTATAGAAAGTACACCGATATTACACTATTATTATTATTATTATTATTATTATTATTATTATTATTATTATTATTATTATTATTATTATTATTATCATTATCATTCTTCCTTAGGCCGTGAGATACCATGGAGCCTCCAGCCTACCAGTGAAGGGGCGTGCGTGTGCGTGTGCGCGTCCTGTGTGTGCGTGCGTGTGTGTGAGCGCGCTGGGACTCACCCCCCCACCAACCCCCACCACCCCCACCCCCCACGACCCTACGAAAAGTGAATTAATATATAGATAGAAAATAATTATAAGTGATAGAAAAAAGAGGATAAAGAAGGAATTAGAAGGAAACAGAGAAATAAATAAATAAAAGACAATTGATTTATAAGAAAATATATTTGTTTCAGTGATTCGTTGACTGATTCGTTGACTGATTCGTTTCATTCGTGTGTTTAGAAAAAAAAATAATAATAATAGTGTTCGTAGTGAATATTTAGTGATTATTTTTTTCTTCAACTATTTATTTATTTATTTATTTATTATTATTATTATTTATTTATTTATTTTTTTGAGTGGTGGTAATTGAGAGTAAAGGAATACGCACGCACATAGACCAGTTGATTTACGCACACACACACACACATACATACACAGGCGTCATGGCGGTCACCTTTGAACCACACGACAGAGGAAGGTGAGTCAAGTTCATTAATTAATATTACCTGTCTATATATACCTGGTGGGAAATTAATTAGTATTTTATTTATTTGATTTATTTGATTTATTTTATTTATTTCAAAGTGGAGTTAAATTATTATTATTATTATTATTATTATTATTATTATTATTATTATTATAGGAAGTCATTATCATTATCTGTCTCTTCCTGTGCTTGATATCTACGTACACACACACACACACACACACACACACACACACACACACACACACACACACACACACACACACACACACACACACACACACACACACACACACACACACACACACACAGTCTCAATTGTTCTTATCATTATCTTCTATTTAAGTTATCAATGAAGTATTATTTATTATTTTTACTTATTTACTTAACTGTGTGTACGTGTGTGTGTGTGTGTGTGTGTGTGTGTGTACGTGTGTGTGTAGAAGGGAAGGATGAAAAAAAGATAAAGTTTAACTAATATTTATTCCTCTTTCCTTCCTTCCTTCCTTCCTTCCTTCCTTCCTTCCCTTCCCTTCCCTTCCCTTCCCTCCTATTCCCTTCCCTCCCCTTCCCTTCCCTCCCCTTCCCTCCCCTTCCCTCCCCTTCCCTTCCCTTCCCTTCCCTTCCCTTCCCTTCCCTTCCCTTCCCTTCCCTCCCCTTCCCTTCCCTTCCCTTCCCTCCCCTCCCCTTCCCTCCCTTCCCTTCCCTTCCCTTCCCTTCCCTTCCCCTCCCCTTCCCTTCCCTTCCCTTCCCTTCCCTTCCCTTCCCTTCCCTTCCCTTCCCTCCCCTCCCTTCCCTTCCCTTCCCTTCCCTTCCCTTCCCTTCCCTTCCCTTCCCTTCCCTTCCCTTCCCCTCCCCTTCCCTTCCCTTCCCT
>JAPQNM010000037.1:6092148-6097148 GCA_029783475.1 Metacarcinus magister | reverse complement strand
AAAGTAATGTAAATTTTAAGAATGCTTTTCAGTGTATTGGAATTATGTGAGAGATTGATATAATGTAAAAAGGGGTTTATATTTTATTTGTATTATTTTTACATTTTATCTATTTGGCTTCTATTACTTAATATCGTATGAAAATAAAAGTAATATAAATTTAACGAACATTACAACGGATATATAAATTATGTGAGATGATAAAATAATGAAGATCTTAAATAATAACACTTAAGGTTCTGTTGCAAAGGTGAATCATTTCTACACTATTATTACTATTACTTACTTTTACAACCTCTACCATCTCCATATAAATTTTTCAACATATTTAGAACATTATAGAACATTTTATAATCCTTAAGTTATATTATCTAAACAATGAGTCATGAATAAACAGTAGTTATAGTTATACAGGTGACATCATTGCTAACATTATAAACCATTATGTACTGAACTTCATCACAATTTTGAGCTGTCTTCACGAGGTTAAATCATCTGTTTATAAATAATTTTCCTTGTTACATCTCCTATTAGTCATTCATAATTTGATAGGGAAAACAATTTATAGGAAGTACGGTTTCCCGGTAAAATTTTTTGCTTAACTTACTGATTTTCATGTTTATATATTTGCTAAGCTTATTCATTTAATCCAATCAACTAAATAAAAAATACGTTTAATTGAAAATGTAAACAAATCCTTCTTTCTCGCTCTTTATAATTTCAGAAGTACGACAATGTGTAGGAAGTACGGTATTTTTTCGCGGTAAAAGTACGATACAGAACCTATAGATCTTCATGCTAATATATCTTTAAGCTCATCCATTTAATAATTTAAGCTGATATAAAAAGCATTATCCATCATTAATATATATCCTACTCTCCTACTCTCTTTCTATAATTTCAGAAGTACGACAATGTTGAAGACGTACGATACTTTTTCGCGGTAAAAGTACGATACTCTCGGTAACTGGATCCACAGCCCCGGAGAGTCCTAACCTCCCGGCCTCTCACAAAATGTTCAAGATTTCAACCAAATTACGGCCTCATGTGACCTCACGGGTGAGTGTGACCTCTCTTGACCTCAGTAGTGTCCTCCATGACCTGTTTAAGACGTACATCAATGACCTGACCTGGTGTTATTGACCGCTGTACCCAATCTTTTTATCGTCATTTATGTTGTTTATGTTTGTTTTTCCTTTAAATATATGATAATTATAGTCTTTAATTACATTGTGAGGTTGTCATTGGGTTGGTTATTTATTTGTATTATATTTATATGTTAATTCAAGTCTATGTGTTTTTTCTAAGCTGTGAGACTCATCATTTTTCATTTTTCTTTTTAGATAAACATCAATTTGAGTTGTTTTTTTACCCCGTAGTTATCAATGTCATAATTATTTATTTTTCTTATATATCCATGTTAATTGAAGTCTATGTGTGGTATTCCTAGGCTGTGAACTTCATTTTTTCTAATTATAAAGATCAATTAAAATATTTCTGAATAATAACAAATACTTACTTATATTTATACCACCGAGGTTGTCAGTGGAATTATTATTTATTATTATTATATTTATACGTTGATTTATGTCTTTATTTCTTTTTGTTATGCTTAGAAATTCATAACTTCATTTTTCATAATTATAAACATAACTTATCATATTTCTTAGTTATTCATATAATTTTTAGCTTTATTTTTCACTCGTAGATATTAATGTTATGACCTTTCACTTTCCTTATACTTAGACATCAATTAAATCTTGTGTTTGGTCTGAAGAGATTGTCAAACTCATAACTATTAATTTAGACAATGCTTATAGGTACGGCAGCCAACGTACCTAACTTTTGGGTAATAAAATATAAAAAACATATATAACCAAACCAAACCTAACCTAACCTAACCTAACCTAACCTAACCTAACCTAACGAGTGCCGTATCCTCACAGTGCTCGGTTATAGATACGGCAGCTGCCTAACTTATGGGTAAAAAGCTTATATAACTGAACCAAACCTAACCTAACCTAACCTAACATACTCAACCAGGTAAATAATAAGCGCTACGACTGCCGTATCTCTAAGCACTTGGTTTAATTATTTATAGTACATATATTACACCAATTCAAACATATTATAACTCAGTAGGTTGTGAATTATTATGTACCTTATAGTTTTTCCATATAGAAACTTCAATTACTTACTCGTTACACTTATACTTCCTCTGTTACTTATAAATTACTTACAAATTACTTATATACTTCATTTCTTGATA
Organism: Metacarcinus magister; assembly: GCA_029783475.1. NCBI lineage: Eukaryota > Metazoa > Arthropoda > Malacostraca > Decapoda > Cancridae > Metacarcinus > Metacarcinus magister. Next base: position 6,094,879 of record JAPQNM010000037.1, on the reverse strand, counting down.
AACAAACAGTACTTTAATAATTCCTCTCTTACTAATTACTTATATATTTCCTCTCCTACATACTAATTACATTTATACTTCCTCTCTTACATACTAATTACATATACACCTCCTCTTATTCTTTCAAATTATTTCCTTTCTTCCTTTACTAATACACAAGATTTTCAACAATTCCTTACACTACCTCAACTAATTTCCTCATTTTCCTACATTCCTACAGGTGGTGAGGACTGGGGCGAGAGGAGGAGGAGGTGGAAGAAGTGGAGGAGGAGGAGGAGGAGGAGGCCGTCGTAGCCAGTCAACCCAAGCCGGTGGTGGTGGTGGTGGTAGTGGTGTTGGACGCGGGTTGGTGGTGGTGGCGGGCGGCACCTCACTCATGGCCGGGCTGGTCGGGTACTCGGCCTGGAGTGACGACAATAGAAAGGTGGGTGTGGGTGTGTGTGTGTGTGTGTGTGGGTGTGGGTGTGTGTGTGTTGTAAGGTGGGTGTGTGTGGGGTAAGGTGTGGTTAGGTTAGGTTTGAGTGAGTTTTGGTAAAGTGAATGAGAGTGCGTGTGTGCGTGTGTTGGGTGGAGAGGTGTGTGTGTGTGTGTGTGTGTGTTAGATAAAATAATATAACATACAAATACCTCCCGGGGCACAGAGGGTAGAGAGGAGTATCCCGGGCACTGGCTATGTCCTGTCGGCACTGCTGGGGCCCCTGGTGGAGGTGCCGGCAGTGTCCTCGGTGCCGGAACAAGGACTGCTCAGGAAGAAGCTGGACCGAGAGAAGAAGAAGAAGGGGAAGGAGGCGGAGGCAAGCACAGCAGTGAAGGAGGAAACTGTGAAAGGTGAGGGAGGGAGAGAGGAAAGTGTGTTGAGAGAGAAAGAGAGAGAGGAGAAAATGTGTTGGGAGAGTTTGTTGAAAGAGAGAGAGAAGAAGGGAGGGAGAGTGTTGAGAGAGTAAGGGGGAGAGTGAGAGGGGTTGGGTTGGGTTTTTTTCTCTTTTATTTCACTTATTTCCCATTATATGCTTGCTTGATTAACCTCACAAACCATCATTACTCAACCTCAATTAAAACATAAACTCTATATATATAATAATTACCATCACAATACAACATAAGCAATAATAAAAACAGATATATATATATTCATCTTTATTGCTAGTATCTATGCATATACCCTAAAGCTTTTTACTTATATTAATAGATGACAAAGTATTATATTTTACGGCTTATAAGATGCACTTTTATCCCTGAAAATTATCTTGAAAAATACTCCTGTTTCTTCGGAGATAAATATTGTATGAGGTTAGGTTAGGGTAGGTTAGATAAGGTTAGGTTAGGTTAGGTTAGGTTAGGTTAGGTAGGTTAGGTTAGGTTAGGTTAGGTAGGTAAGGTTAGGTTAGGTTAGGTTAGATAAGGTTAGGTTAGGTTAGGTTAGGTTAGTTTAGGTTAGGTTAGTTTAGATAAGGTTAGGTTAGGTTAGGTTAGTTTAGGTTAGGTTAGGTTAGTTTAGATAAGGTTAGGTTAGGTTAGGTTAGTTTAGGTTAGGTTAGGTTAGGTTAGATAAGGTTAGGTTAGGTTAGGTTAGGTAGCTATTCAATTCAGTCTCTTATATATTTTTTAACAACACTTCAAAAGGACAAAGTGAACCGGGTTAAGTTTACGAACAAGAATTAAAATATCTCAAAAAAATAAAAAAAAATGCCCGAGGAATATGAGCAGAAAATAATATCTTTCAATCCATTTTTAATTTATTTTTTTGTATTAGAAATTTCCTTACCAAATCAGGGTGCGTCTTGTAAGGTGTAAAATATAGTGTGATTTTAGTGTGTGTGAGTGTGTGTGAGTGTGGCTTATAGTAATGCTTTAAAGAGGGGTGACTAAACAGAGTTGTGACAGGTGACGCAACGACGGAGACACCCGAGCCTATAGAAAGCGCTCAGCAACAACAACAACCGGAAGGGGTACCGCCTGAACACATCGCAGGTATGGTCGGGTTGGTTGCTTTGCTTCGCTCTTTATTTATTTATTTATTTTATTTAATTACTTTTTTTTTCTATTCTGTATTATCTGTTTTTTTATTTTTTATTTTTTATTAATCTGTTTTTTATTTCATTTTATTTCATTTTATTTCATTTTATTTTCTTTCTTTTTTTTTCTTTTTTTTTCCCTTTCCTTGTTATTTCCTTATGATTATTTCCTCCATCTTGTAATTAAGGCATTTTTTCCCCCATAACTTTTTCCTCTTCCTTCCCTTAACCTTTATTTCCCTTCCTCTCTCCCTCAATCCTTATTTCCCTCAAAACCAAAATTTCCCTCAAAACCAAAATTTCCTTCATCCCAAATTTCCCTCACTCCTGCATGCATCATAAGAATCATAACTTACTTCCCTTTTTTTTCCCCTTTTTTCCCCCCCCACAGAGGCACCACAGCAGGAGGCGGAGGGGGTGAAGGAGGGAGAGCTAGAGGTACCCACAGTGCCCTCTATACCCAGTGAAGAGAAGACGGAAGTGATCGCAGCGTCTATAGTTTCCGAAGAGACGGAGAGCAAAGGTCAGTGGAAGGAAGGTCTAGTTAAGTGTATTCAATGTATATATGTGACCTTATTTAACCTTTATATTTTGTCTTTTATAATTACCTGACCTTAATTAACCTTTATTTTCCCCCGTTTAAGTAATGACCTCACCTCACCTAACTTTTTATTCATCATCCTAAGTATAGAAAAACAAATAATATATATAAATGA
>JAPQNM010000037.1:6079648-6087148 GCA_029783475.1 Metacarcinus magister | reverse complement strand
CTTTCCTTTCCCTTTCCTTCCTCCCAGGTACTTGTTGTCATACGTTCAGAGCTTCCTGGTGCTGGAGGCGTTTGAGTACATGCCGGGGAGTGAGTTGAGGAACGAGGAGGTGCCTGTCGATGCCCTCTCCACCTACGACATCCTTGCACGCGCCAGGTAAGTCCAGGGAGAGAGAGCGAGAGACAGAGACAGACAAATATTCTTCTTTCTTTAACATCTATAATAATTCAACTTATCTTTCCTTCTCACACCTTCCCTCACCTCCTCCACCACCTCTACCACCTTCTCCTCCTCCTCCAGGTACTGCTTGGAGAAGGACGACCTGTGCATGAGTGTGCGTTACATGAACCTGCTACGAGGGGAGGCGCGGAACGTGGCGTCGGGTTGGCTGAAGGAGGCTAGACTCACCTTAGAAACACGACAAGCAGCCTATGCACTCCTGGCTCATGCTGCTGCTACTGCCGTACAAGCACTCTAGACAACAAGCAAGACGAGGCAACTGTTAATAATATCCCTAGAGAAAGTTTAAAGAAAGATCTCTCACCAATCTCTCTTTCTATTAGCATCAAGACAACTGTTAGAGGAAGTTCACCCTTATAGGAAGTTGAAGAAAGGGTCGCTGTTGCCTGATCTTATGTTATTAGTATATCAGGACCTTTTTGTCATTAGTTGAAAGGGTGTTCAGTCTGTTTCTTTTCCTTCCTCCTTCAGTATTTATAAAAGTATTGAGTTATAGTGATGACCCAAGGCTGTCTATCTATCCTTCTAACTATCTGTCTATCCTTCTATTTATCTGCCTATCCTATCTTCTTTTTTTCGCAGTGTGTGAGGTTAGGTAAGCAGAACTATGTATGTACGTATTTGAATTACATGTACACATTTTTTCTCTGTTTATTACACACACACACACACACACAACATAAAGAACATGACAATACTATATATAAAGGAAATAATTAGGCAGCTCCTGAAATTGATGATAAAAAAAAAAGTATAGTATTGTTAAAATTTATTGAAGGGAAGTGAAGATATATATATATTAATGTTTTTTTTTATATAAGTTCTGAAGGTTGTAAAGATGGATATATGTCCCTCTTATCCTCACCACGTATTTGTTTCTTCTTTGTATTATCTCTCTCTCTCTCTCTCTCTCTCTCTCTCTCTCTCTCTCTCTCTCTCTCTCTCTCTCTCTCTCTCTCTCTCTCTCTCTCTCTCTCTCTCTCTCTCTCTCTCTCAAGAACAAAATTACTGAAATAGGTCACTGCCAAAATGGGCCTAAAATTACTTAATCTCTTCTCTCTCCCACCCAATTTATGTTCAAACTCCTTATGAAAAGTGGAATAGGATTGGATTCCTTTCCTTAACATTGTAAGAAAGGTGTTGGAATCCTTTATAACATACCTTTAAATTACGAAGATTAACACACACACACACACACACACACACTGAAGGAAGAGGTGATAATGGCAAAGAATGTAACATCAACTAAGAGAGAGAAAAACTGGATAAATATACATAGATACAAAGACAGGACTATTACGAGTATAGCTCAGGCCATGTATACTATAACTAGGTAAACACACACACACACACACATCTAAATTAATCTACATTCTTCGTCCTAACTTTGTGATAAGGTTGTATTCCAGATATGCATTTCCAGGAATTTTAATACAGCGCCTGGAATTATATATGCATTTAAATTTAGTTTCAAGATGTATGTAATTTATCAGAATCTTAACTAATATGGTTTTTATTGGATATCTGTTCCTACAATATCTATAATAATATAAATAATGTTGACTAATGAACCCAGTGGTGAAAATTTAAATGAATGTTAATATATATGAAGAAAAAAGAAGTTATTAGCATCTGAAAACTGGAATATTTTTGTTTAATATATATGGAAGGGTAATGATATAACTTTACATTTCATTTCGTTCATTATATTTCAGTTTATCTAATATATTTTAGTGGTGATGAAGGAAGGAAGTAAGGCAAGGTTAGAAAAAAACATCTGTATTTCCTTCCAAGTAAGCTGGGTTCAGTTATATTACAGGAGTACTATATATATATGTATGTATATGTATATGTATGTAGTGGTGGTGGTGGAGATGTGTACATATTGTGTATACTATAATACTGTTACAAAAGTAGTGTTCCTCAGTGAATGAAATAATGACTACTATTAATTGTGTTTCTATTCACCTCTATAATTACTGAGCTTAATAATAATGATGATGATGATTGTAGTAGGCTAATTGTGTGGTTTTTTTATTTAGATTGATTAGATTGTTTTTTTGTTATTTTTAAAAAATTTATTTAGGTTGTTTAGTGCCAAAAGACATGTATTGGAAAATTGTTGGGTGGCAGACAAGGACAAGTTGGCGCCGGGAGGCACAGGGCGGGAAGCCTTGGTGAGGGAAGGGCTGACGGCGTGGCGGCGCGTGACGACCGGAGGGACTCCTGGAACGACACTACGGCCTGCCTGATGGTCGAGGGCGTGGCAGTTGGGCAGAGGACGGCCTGGCTGTTGACGTGGGGGATGGGCGGAGGGACGCCTGAGTGGCGCGTGGCTGCCTTGTTGGCTGACGGCGTGGCAGAGCGAGGAGGAGGTCCAGAAGGATTCCTGGGGCGGCACCACGGCCTGCCTTGGTAGCTGACGACGTGACCAAGGTCTATACATACTATATAGACCTTGGACGTGACCGTGGGTGGAGGACGAATGATGAAGAAGACTTTTGTACTATTCCCAGGAGGAGGAAGATTGTATTTTGTTTTATTTTAGTGTGTATTGTTTGTTTGTTATTTTGTAGAGTGTGTTGTGACAGTTGGGGCGACTGATTTGAAAGGAGGGAATATTGTTACGATGGGGGATTTTGGCGGGAATGTTTCGCGGGTTTTTGGAAGAAGAAGCGTGATTTGTATGGTCAGCTGCAGTCTGGGTAGCGTGTTGTTCAGGGGAAGACGTGAGGGTGTTGTAGTACATAGAAGGATAAGGTTCAGTAAACCAGAGAGGATTGGGAGTACTGTGGTTTTCCTCACCCTGCCCCGGATGCCCAGGTCATAGTGTGTCACCTCGCAGCCTCACCGATACATGCACGAAGCCACAGGGCGGGAAGGGATCGCCTCTGTCGCTCACATCACCCCGCCCACCCAGCTCACGGAAGCACCAGTGACGAGGGTGTGTGTGTGTGTGTGTGTGGTGGTAGTGAGGTAAGGTAAGGTAACCCCCTTCATTTCTCATACGTAACAATAAGTTTAATAATGATAGTAGTAATTGAGTGATATTTTGACATTATTTACTCATTTAATCAGTTGTTTTTTACGGTTATCATTATTATTGTTGTGTTATATTATTATTATTATTAGTAGTAGTATCATCTATTGTTTCTATTATTATTATTATTATTATTATTTACAGTAGTGGTGGTCGTAGTATAATAGATAGGTAGTAAGGTAAAGTAGTTAGGTAGGTAGTTAAGTATTTAGATAGATAGTTAGGTAGGTATTTAAGTAGTTAGGTAGATATTTAATTTAAACACACCATCATTATTTTAACCTTTAAAGTACATCCTTCATCTTAAAAACAAAAATGATGAGTGTCAGCGAATAAAGATAAATAAATGAGAGAGAGAGAGAGAGAGAGAGAGAGAGAGAGAGAGAGAGAGAGAGAGAGAGAGAGAGAGAGAGAGAGAGACGTGTGGTATAAATACTTTTAATGAGAGTTACAAATAGAGTCAAGAGTGGAGCACATGACCCTTTCTGTCACATTATTGAACTATACAATGACTGTCAAATTAATACTATAACCATGCAAAGGAATAAAACTGACGAAGACTATACATAATTGTAATAATTTATAACACGAATTAACATAACAAACAAAGCATGGATTAAAAATAGGAATTAGTGTTTATTTATATAACGAACTGAACTGTATTTAAAAAAAGGGGAATAATGATAATAATAACCTGATTTATAATACAATTTAAATACATCCATATACATGTAGAATCAACTAAATAAACACACACTAAAAATAATAATCTAAAATGAGCGAACAAACACAATTTATAACCACAACAAAAATAGACACATAATAATAACCAAACTAGAGCAATAATAACAATAATAATAATAATAATAACAATAATAATAACAATGAGAGTCAAGAGAGAGAAAGAGAGAAAGGGAAAGAGAGAGAGAGAGAAAGAGAGAGAGGGAGAGTACAGCTGACTAAAACCTTATTTACATTTCTTTTCCATTTTCCCTTAATATTCCTTCACCATGACGATACCTACAGCCTGAGGGACACTGTGCATGACCTCCCCTCTCCCAGGCACACTATAAAACAAGGTCAGTGTCTTAGAAATAGGTCAAATTAAGGGAAATATGACAACCGGTGTGAGTCTGGGTTAGAATTGTTGCACTCGTCGTATATTTAGGTTGTTTTGACCTTAATTAACGTGACCTTGTTGACCTTGAGGTGTTTGTGGCCCCAGGTGAGGTCAAAATAAGGTCAGGTAAGGTCATGGGTTAAAATGGAGGTTGGAAATAAGGTTACGGGAATAGTACCATATTTTTGTTATTTGCTGTTTGTGTTGAGTTGTGTTTTATGTTGTTATTTTTGGGGGAGTTATGTATGTTTGTGTGTTTGTTTCTTTGTTTGTGTGTGTGTTTCTCTTTGTTTGTCTCTCTCTCTCTCTCTCTCTCTCTCTCTCTCTCTCTCTCTCTCTCTCTCTCTCTCTCTCTCTCTCTCTCTCTCTCTCGTGTCGTTTCTTTATATATATTTCAATTTTTGTTTTTATTTATGTCTGATTTTCTGTTCGTGTTTTCATATACGTAATTGTTATGCATATGTTATTACTATTGCAATTCATATATTTTATTTTTATTTTTAACTTAACTTTATCTGACACGTATAATTTCATAACTGCCAGGTATAATCTCATACTAACTACACCGTGTAATCTACTAAACTGCAATTATCTCCTCTAACTGCCACGTGCAATCACCTAACTACCACTTACACCCTCCTAACTACCACGTGCAATCACCTAACTGCCACTTACACCCTCCTAACTGCCACGTGCAATCACCTAACTGCCACGTGCACCCTCCTAACTGCCACGTACAGTCACCTAACTACCACTTATGATGTAACTGTTTTGTACAATCTTCTAACTAGCATTTGCATTCTCCTAACTGACACGTACAATCTCCTAACTACTACTACTACTACTACTACTACTACTACTAGGAATGACATATTGAAGGATATCAGTAAACACATAATGAGAGTGTATGTGTTATATACCTGTTAAATATTCTGTTGTAGGTACACATACACACATAATGAGAACACAGGTGATACATAGATAAAGAAGAAGAAAGGAACAGCAAAGAAAACGGATCATGCATTCATTACAAAAAGGACGTTAGTAAAAAATATATAATTACATCAAGCTAACCTAACCTAACTTAACTCTCTCCCTTGGTCTCCTGCAGGCTTATGTAGGATTGGGGGGGGTGACCTAACCTAACCTAACCTTATGTAAAGATATCCTAACCTAACCTAACACTCCCCTAACCACTTCCCTCCTGCAGGTTTGTGTAGGATGCGGGTGGTGGGGCTGGTGTCGGGGGGGAAGGACAGCTGCTTCAACTTGCTTCAGTGTGTGGCGGCGGGACACCAGGTGGTCGCCTTGGCTAACCTTGCACCCAACCACCACACAGGTAAGGCTAAATTATACACACACCTACCTACCTGTCTACCTGTCTTTGTACTCTTTATCTTTCTGTCTATCTCTGTCTCTGTCTGTTTCTCTCTCTGTCTCTGTTTCTCTCTCTCTATCTACAGGTAGGTGAGGTTAAACTATACTCTTACCTTATCTACCTGTCTGTCTTTACCTCTCTCTGTCTCTGTTTGTCTCTCTCTACCTCTCTCTGTCTCTCTCTCTCTATCTGTCTTTCTCTCTGTCTGTCTCTCTATCTGTCTTTACTTATCCCTCCCTCCATTTCATTCTTCCATTACTTCTTCCTTCCTTCCTTCCCTTCCTTCTTTCTTTTTTCCCTTCTTTTATTCTCTCTTCCTCCCTCCACCTTCTCATCTTCCTCCCTTCCTTCCTCCCTCCTCCTCCACCTCACCCTTCTCCCCCTAACACACCCTTCCCATCACCACCCTAAATTTCCTCCCTCCCTCCACCCCTACCCTCTTACCACCCTACACTTTCTCCCTTCCTTCCTTCCTTTACCCTCTTGCCTTCCTTCCTTCCTCCCTCACCCTCTCCCCGACCCTCTTACCTCCTTAAACTTCCTCTCTCCACCTCTTCCCTCTCTAAACTTCTTTCCTTCCATCCTCCCTTCACCCACCTTGCTATCCTTCCTCCCCTCACCTCACCTCCCCTTCTAACACCTCCTCCCTCACCTTACCTCCCGTCCTAACACCTCCTCCCTCACCTTACCTCCCCTCCTAACACATCCTCCCTTACCTTACCCACTCTCCTAACACCTCCTCTCCCCCGCCCCCCCCAGATGAGCTAGACAGCTACATGTACCAGAGTGTTGGTCACATGGGTGTGGCGCTGTATGCTGAGGCTGTGGGTGTGCCATTGTTCCGCCGGGTGATCCAAGGCTCCTCCCTCAACACCACCTCCATCACCTACCACCCCACACAAGGAGATGAAGTAGAGGACCTTTACATACTCCTTAAGGAAGTACAGGTAAACTAAAGGTGGAAGACAGGTTAATTGCTTTTTATTTAGTTTTGTGTTATAGGTGGTGGTAATATTTTTTTCATTCTTGTTCTCGTTGTTCGATTCGTATTTTTGGATTTATTTTTGTTTTGTTCAATTCGAGTTACAAATTAATCTTCCTCTTGCTGGTTCTTCATTTATTTTATTTATTTATTTATTTATTTTTTGCCTTTTTTATAAGAGTAACAAAATAATAATCTTTCTCGTTTTCGTTCTTAGATTTCTGTAATAAGAGTAATGAAATAATCTCGTGTTTTTTATTCATTAGATTTATACGTTTTTTTTTATAATTACAGTAACGACATAATCTTTCTCATTCTCATTCTCCTTGATAGTTTATTTGTCTGTATTGTATTATAAAAGAAACAAAAAATCTTCTTCATTTTCATTTTCTTTCTGTATAATCATCTTCATTTTCATTTTCGTTCTGTATAAATCTTCCTCATTTTCCTTTTCTTTCTAACCTTCCTCATTCTTTCTCTCCCTCGCTCTGTGCCGCAGGAGAAGTGCCAGGTGGATGCCGTGAGTGTTGGTGCCGGGTGTCAGACTACCAGCGGATCAGGGTGGAGAATGTGTAAGTACAAGGCAACACAAACGAATACACACACACACGTACACACACAAGCAACACAAACTAATACACACACACACACACGCACACACACACAAGCAACACAAACTAATATACACACACACACACAAAGAACAAAAGCAACACAAAAATGAAAAGAAAAAAAAATAA
>JAPQNM010000037.1:6051183-6068683 GCA_029783475.1 Metacarcinus magister | reverse complement strand
GTAGGGAAGGAAGGAAGGAAGGAGGGAAAGGAGAGGTAGGGAAGAAAGGGAGGGTAGGGAAGGAGGAAGGGAGGAAAATGTAAATGTTGACAGGAAGGAAGGAAGAAAGGAAAGTGAGGGAGGGAAGGAAGGAATGATAGAAGTGTAAGTGTTGACAGAAAGGAAGGGAGAGAAGGAGGGGAGGGAGGAAAGGGAGAGAAGGAGGGAAGTGTTGACAGTACTCTCCTCTACACAAGGTCTGGCGACAAGCGGGAATTTTTTTTTTTTGTTAACCTATTTTTGTTTAGCCCTAGCCAGTACCCTTATAATGTAAAAAATAAATAAATAAATAAATAAAATAAAGAGAGGAAAGGTAGGGTAGGGAAGGAAGGGAGGATGGAAGTAGAAGTGTTGGCAGGGAGGAAGGGAGAGAAGGTAGGGAAGGGAGGGAGGGAGAATGAATGAAATGTTTGTTTATGGGAGAGAAGGGGGAGAGAAAGAGGGAGGGATTATGATATGGTAAGTGGATAAGAATGAAGGAAGGAAGGAAGGAAAAAGATAATATGTTGAGTATATAGATAACACTAGGAGGTGAAGGGAAGGGAGGAAGGGAGAGAGAATGAATAGAATGTTTGTTTATGCTAGAGAAGGAGGGAGGGAGGGAGGGAAGGGAGAGATTATGATGTTGGGAGTGAAGAAGAGGAAGTGAAGGAAGGGAGAAGATTATAGTTTGTTGGGTAAATAGACAAGACTACGAGGGTAAGGGAAGGGAAGGGAAAGAAAGAGGAAGAGGAAGGGGAAGGGAAAGAGAAGAGAAGGGATAGGGAAAGAGAAGGAAGAGGAAGGAGAAGGGAAGAAAAGAGAAGAGAATGGAAGAGAAGAGAAAGAGAAAGAGAAGGGAAGGGAAGGGAAGGGAAGGGGAAGAGAGGGGGAAGGGGGAAAGGGATAGGGAAGGGGAAGGGGGGAGAGTTATATTAAGACACCAAGCCACCCTAGTCAGATTTTACGAGAATTCAAACATTCCTTCTTTCCACGAACCACTCACTAATATTTCCCTAACTACAACCTAACCTAACCTAACCTAACCAAACCTTACCTTACCTAACCTAACCTCACTTTACCTTACCTTACCTTACCTAACCTAACCTAACCTAACCTTACCTTACCTAACCTAACCTAACCTAACCTAACCTAACCTAACCTAACCTAACCTTACCTAACCTAACCTAACCTAACCTAACCTAACCTAACCTAACCTAACCTAACCTAACCTACCACGATGTATATATATATAATGAAAACCTTTTAAAACACCAAAAACATATTAAAAAAAGTATATAGTGTGTTAATGATATAGTTAAATGATGTTGTAATTAGTTAGTATTTAGAGAAACAAGTAAGGAGGTGTGTGTGTGTGTGTGTGTGTGTCTGTGTGTGTGTGTGTGTGTGTGGGGTAGGAAGGTAGTATTAGTATAGAAGGTGAAGATGAAAATATGCTGACTGGATAAGTTGTAAAGAAAGTGAACACACGCAAGTAAAAAGTGATGATGTGGTTATTTAGTGATGCAGAACGGTGGTGGTGGTGGTGGTGGTGGTGGTGGTGGTGGTGGTGGTGGTGGTGGTAGGAGTTTAAACATTTTCTATTCACCTCAAAACATCAGCACAAACATATCTAAACAGCACTGAACACACCAGAACTTATCATTATTATCTTGGTCTGCACACACACACACACACACACACACACACACACACACTGCCTTATCTAAGTCATATCACGTTTCTAGCAATGTAAGATAAGAAAAAAATATGACCGTATAATCTAACAAACGATCATAAATAATTGAAAGATCATAAAAATTAACACACACACACACATACACACACCATCTCCTTTACTTATGAATGACCTCTTTTGACCTAGCATCTAACAGCCCCCCCTCCCCCCCCAGGACCCTGATGACCTCCCATTCAGGAAAGGAGAAATTCTAACCATCGTGAGCAAAGATGAGGAACAGTGGTGGACAGCACGCAACTCTACCAATCAGATCGGGTCCATACCGGTGCCCTATGTACAGAAGGTGAGGGTGTGGGTGTGTGGGTGTGTGTGTGTGTGTGGGTGTGTGTGTGTGTGTGTGTGTGTGTGTGTGTGTGTTAAAGGAAGTTAGGTTTTTGCTTATATATTTGGAAGTAGCAATTCTTTTATTTTTAAGTTTATTCCATTCCAATCTTGTGTCTATGTAGTTTTATTTTTGTATTATTATAAGAAATTGACGTCATTTAGCCACACAAGGGCCGAGGATGTTTGAACACTGCTGTGGTTTACTTTGCTTTCCATTCACCTTCACCGCTGCCGCTGCTGCTGCGTCAAGATAACACTCACTTCTAAATGTATACAGGAAGACTAATCAAAATCTTCAGCCCACGCCCATGCTGTCATGTTGAGCCTTCACTATTTACTGTCATTGGTGTCAAGGCCTCCAAATGTTCATTATTTTCATTTTAAATATCTATTGCAGTAGTTTTAGTGTACAGTTAAGCTCCATCCATAACACATTAATAGGATTTGATAGGTAACGGTAAACCATCTACACTGCTACACATCCTGGCTGCTATTAATAGGATATGATAGGAGGTATCAGTAACCCACCTACACTCGTACACACTCCTTGCTGCCCCGTAACAAACATATATAGTCTTAACTTCCACGTATATTCTTGTAATGACTCTTACAGCTTAAAACAATTCATAATTAAACCTTACGACACGTTTAATAATCTTACAGACTCTCGTGGATGTGTAAAATTGTTGTCTTGCATCTACAGCATCAAGACAACAATCTAACACACTTTGTTAACTTTATGTTGTATCATTATTTCATTTGTAATCGTTATCTAATGATTTATAAACATGTATATTTAATTCTTGGGACATCTTGGAACTATTGTGTCAAACGGGGTGTTTTGTGTGTTGGTGTTGTACCAGTAACACTAACCCTCCCCCCCCCTTCCTTCCTTCAACCCTAACCTTCCTAACCTAACCTAACCTAACCTTCCTTCCACCAGTACGAGGAAGGCGAGAACATCACGCCGCCCTCCATCAAAACCTCCGCCCAGTCCACAGACTCAGCACCACGGCCGAGACCAAGCCTGCAGGTGGGTGTTACGTGGTGCCCTTCCCCCCCCCCCCCCATTTGTTACCAGGCTCATCCATGTGTTTGTATGCTAGGTTGTTTGTGTGTCTGTCTGTCTGTTTTTTTCTCGTTTCGTCTTGTCTTGTCTTTTGTTTTGTGTTGTCTCTCTCTCTATCTTTTTGTTTTGTCGTCTCTCTCTCTCTTTATCGTTTTGTTTTGTCTGGTATTGTCTCGTTTATTATTCTGCGTCTCTGGTCTCATCTGTGTGTGTGTGTGTGTGTGTGTGTGTGTGTGTGTGTGCGTGCGTGCGTGCGTGCGTGTGCGTGTGTGTGTGTGTGAGAGTCTTCTCCTCCCTCAAGGTTTTATTCTCCTTCATTCTGTACCACCAACTATTTATTCATTAATTCTTTCCTTTATTCATGCAGTTCAATTTAGGTTCGTTATACATGCATGAATTAGGTACTATTTAAAAATCTTACTCTGTGGTCTCTTGAATTAATTTTTCTTTTATTATTATTATTAACTTTTTTTATGAACTTTGTAACAGTGTAAATCAAACAACTTTCTTCTTATTATTTTCCTTTCAATGTAGGTTCAAATTCTTCACTAAACTGTATTTATTATCTTCTTACTATTGCTATAATCTATCTATAATTAGTAACTTTATTGTCATCTATACTATTCCATCTTCTATCTATAATTGGTAACTTTTATTTAATTGTATCTTGATATTTCCTTTCTCTTCCTTGACCCGACTTTCCCTTGACCTGTTCCGTTCTTAGGTGACGCGGGTTTAAAAGTGCAGCAGAGGAGGGTGAGGTGAGGTGAGGTGAGGTCGGGTCAGGTCAGCCTCACAGGTACAACCCACACCCTGCTTGACCTAACTTGACTTGTGTTGTGTTGGTTTTGACCCTTTTTACTCTGACTATAGAAAATATTAATGAGTCTGGTGTTCCCTCATAAGGCTTTCCTCCCTTAGCAATGCAGTGTTTTCAGGTACAGGTTAACTATCAATATTCCAGATCCATCAGTTATCCGGCATGAAAACATAAAAACAGTGATGGGCCAACTCAGGAAATTTGAAACATGCCGGAAAACTGATGGAACTGGCCTATTGATTTCCGGATTATTGATAGCCAACCTGTAACATAACTAGCTTAGACATTATGGTGCAGATTATAATGGCACTGTGGCACTAACCTTACCTTGTGGAGTGAGTGAAGCAGCCTTAATGAGACCCAATATACCTCTGTGTGCCTCCCTCTCTCACAACACTTAATAATCACATCTATCCCTTCCTTCTACACACTCATAACTGTCACCATTATTTTTTTTTTATAGTCAGACCCAGTTAACCAGAATTAATGATGCGAGTCTTCTAGGTAGCCACAGTGTGCTTCTCTAGCCTTGCGGTGGTGTGGTGTAATGTTTTGATACACTTGTTATAGTGATCATCGGGTGTTGTATAGATGCCTGTCACTGCCGGGTGTTCGACTCTTTCAGTTCCTGTTGGTTCCTCGGTGTTGTCTTATACTATCAAATTGTCCCATCACTTTATGAATTGACTAACTTTTCTAAATATACATAACAAACTATGGAAACAGAAATTGTAATCTGGTTGTATTATCCTTATGAACTAGATTAACTGTACAATATAAGTGAATTAGTGTTTGTTTGTGCAGTTTTCAGGCAAGACGTGACTTATAGAGGTGGAATTTTACGTCAACTTGATGCTTAGAAGGGATACTCATTTATGTGACTGATCCTTGACACTATGTATATATAAAGCAGAGTTGTTTAATAATGATCAATTCAAACGGTTTACTAAGCTGAAATGAAGCTCTTGTTTGGTTATAACTTTCTACATCTCCACAACACAAGCTGAAAGGAGAGATATTAGTGCATTCAGGACACACTGGCGCTCCTGGCCTTGTTCTGTGTGGAGATGTGATGCTAAATAACTGGAAGAGGTGAAGTGATGTCTTAACCACTATTGAAACAGACAACAGACAACCTAATCATTCACCATTAACTCAACAAAAACACACACACACACACATACTGATCCTCCCCTCCGCTCCCCTACAGAGGAAGCTACCAGCGTACGCCCGGGTGAAGCAGGCGCGGGTCCCCAACGCCTACGACAAGACAGCACTTAGACTGGAGATTGGCGACGTCATCAAGGTCACCAAGATGAACATTAACGGACAGTGGGAAGGTGAACTTAACGGGAAGGTCGGACACTTTCCCTTCACACACGTCGAGTTTATAGACAGTGAAAACGCGGTGGATGAGAACTGAATGAGGCCTGTCCTCCTTCCCCTTCCCTATCCTATCCCTTCCCCTTCCTCACTCCCCTTCCCCTAATCCAACCACCCCCCCCCACCCCCCCCCCAAACATGTAAGGTCTAAAGCCCCCTCTTCCCCCGTTCCCTAGATTATTTTATTTTCTTAGGTGTAGTGTGAGTGAGAGTGAGCGAGGGTGATGATTGTTATGGTTTTAATCACACGGCACACGGAGAGAGGTTGTGCAAGTGTTAGTGAGGCTGTGCGGTGCGGTTTTTATGGGTTATTTTGTGAGATTAATAAAAAAAAAAAAAAATGCAATAATGTATTCAGAGCAGAGGTTTTGAAGGTCACAGGTAGAGGCAGACTCGGAGCTGCCTTGCCACCCTCCCTTGCCTCCCTAACATTACCTGTGGCTGACACTCTGCCTCTAGACACCCTTTCACCCTCCCTGCCTCCTCCTACACTTTTTAAGACATAAGACATAGAATCAAACCAGCTGCCTTGACTACACCTGTCTCCCACACCTGCCCACCACACACCTGCAGCCTTAGCAGTGTTGGCTCGAGGCTCTGGGAGGGAGACAGTCTCAGCCAAATTAGAGAAAGAATTGGCTACAGATTTCTATTACACATACACTAATATAATTAATTCTCATACTACTACTATTTACTCTTACCATGAAATTCTACTAAATTATAAAAACTAAGACATTTCTCTCTCCTCTACCGAAGATATAGGTAATGTCACTATAGGTTGTATTATACAGACACTAATTAAATATACAATGTTCATTAACTTTCACATCATGATATTTTGACTTCCCATCTTTTTAAAATTCTTGATGACATTTTCCTCCCTTTGACTTATTGCAACATTCTCTCCCCGTCACCCCCATTGTATAGAGCCATTTATTTAGTGATAGTAAGTGACACCAGAGTGAGGTCACCAAGAGGCTAGTGAGACAGTAACAGCTCAGTGGGTATCCTTCCCCGGCTGTTCACTCCAAGCCAGGGGACCACCACAAGCACTCCTTACAAGTACTCACTGTCTAACTGTTCTAACAAATTACTCTTTCCTCTCATGTGGTTTGTGATGAGTTGTGAATAACTAAACAGAGCACAAAGCTGCCTAGTACCCCGGCAGGACACACCACCACCACCTCCTTGCCCTCCTCCTCCTCCCTTCCACTGGCCTGGCTCTGAGGTGTTCGGAGGTGAGATGCGACGCCTCTCGGCCTCCTCTCCCTGGGATGGACAGGATCAGCTGCACAAAGTTACTCTCTTTCCGATTCGCTTCCTGTAAGAATAAAGGAAAACCCCGAAGTAGTTATACACACACAACTGCCTTTTAATGTATTTTTTTAGGTCAGAATTACCCTCAGCAAGAGGTTAAAAGTATAAATTGTGGTGGTGTCGTGTGGGAGCGAGCGAGCGAGCGAGTGAGTGAGTGAGTGAGTGAGTGAGCGGCCTGGCTCCTCCCCCAGCAGCACCAGGCGGCACTGTGCCACACTGTACTGGGGGAGGGGGGGTGTTGTGTGCCTCGGCAGTCTTATCTGTCCGGCTCAACCCATTGCTGTGGCGGCGAGGTGCACACCCAAGCCAAATGTTCTCTTGCACCATATTTTGATGTCACGGTGATGTCTTGTTTAGTCTGCAGATGTATCATATGCCAATAAAACAAACAATTCGTGCAACTCTGTGTGTTCTTCTGTGGTGACGAGGATTTGTATGTGTATGTGTGTGTGTGTGTGTGTGGACTGAGGCATGGAGTGTGGAGGGGTGAGGAGTGGATTAATGGAGTGGCAAAATGTGGAATGAGGGTATGTAGATGGGGATTATAAGGTGCATGTAAAATTATAATATAGAGGAGTGTATAGAGATAAAAACAAGAGGATATAGCATGAGGAGTGGAGGTCTATGAAAGAGTGTGAGGAGTGAGGGAGTATGGAGGGGAAAGGAGTATCTGGAAGGAGTGAAATGAAGTAGGAAAGGAGAATGAAGTGGAATGAAATGAGGTGGGAGGATGTGTGTGAGGAAGATGGAAGAAGAAAGGTGAATGTTAGTTAAGATTGGAAAGAAATAATATATGTGTGTTATAGTAGTAGTGATGATGGTGATGGTAGTAGTTAATATCTGTCCCATATAACAAGTAACAGAAGGAAGAAGATGAAAAGTATATAGAGTTAGTTAAGATTTCAATAGTAAACTAGTTAAGAGTGTTGATTAGATTAGGTGCTTGGAAACAATTGAAGGTCCTACTACATCTCCCACTCACAGATTCCAGACAAACAGGTGATATATGATTATAAGTTACGTTTCCTTGCATGTTGTTAAGTAATAGTAAGGTGAGTATAAGTTTAAGGTAATAACAGGCAGCTAGAGTATCATAAAAACCTGGAAAACCAACCATTTGCTAGATAACTTTCAAAACATAAGAATCAGTAACACACACACTAGCTTCGTGACGGCGTAGGTGACGGTAGTATAAACATTACCTCATCTACCTTTCCTAAACACAATTACAACACCACCTCTATCCCCTCACAGCCTCTAGGGACACACGTTCATTCACCAGACAGAGGTGGGGGGTGAGGGGGGGCAGGGGGCAGCAACACAAGGGGTGACTGACTACAAAAAAAAATGTTTAAAGCGGCAGTGTGGTTGTGAGCGCCGCGGAAGGGAAGGGAAGGGAAGGGAAGGGACGGCGGAAGGTCAACAGTGTAGGGCTGAGTGGAAAGTATAGACGATATGATATGTTAGGAAGGTATGCAAACAGTCCTAACTTCTTTAACTTTGCCTCACGTGTATGTACCTGAGTCGATACAGAATATGGGTGGATGGGAAGGCGAGCTGGCGTGTGTGTGTGTGTGTGTGTGGGTGGGTGGGAAGGATAGTGTTGGGTAGAGTGTGGAGACGCCGAATTCTGTCCTGGTGGCCCCACTGCGCACTCCCACACGCACGCAGAAATGGGTTACTACTCTTGACTATTTGCGTGTGTGTGTGTGTGTGTGTGTGTGTGTGGTATATATAACTCCTTTAAACAAAACATAACATCATACAATCACGTAATAACAATATAAAGATGAAATGAAGAGCCTCTCACTCAGCTATAATACCACCGCCCACACACACACACACACACACCACCACCACCACCACTACCTCCGTCTTCCTCTTCCTCCTCTCCCTCCTCTCCCCTCCACTTCCTGACCTACAGCTTCCCCTCCCTTGGTGTGTCCGGGATGTGGGGGACGTGTGTGTGTGTGTGTGTGTGTTCATTCTTAAATTCCATAAGGGTATATTCACAAAAAAGTTATTCTCCTCTACATCACTACGTAAACTGTATCGCATTTAATAAGTAGCTAATACAGTGGAATACGTGATGGTAATAGGCTACAAAAAACTACAAAATAAGTTCAAAAAATTATAAGTAAGGTTACAAGCTAAAAAGATACTTAGAATATCAACCAAAAGAGACAATATGAGAGAAAAAAAACTATGACTGAAAATTTATCAACACCTCCGTTACCAACTTTTCACTCTTCTTCCTCCTCCTCCTCATTCTTTTCCTCCTCCTCCTCCTCCTCCTCTTCTTCCTCCACCTCCTCCTCCTTCTCCTTCTCCTCCTTCTTACCTGTCGACCAAACTTTGACGATGGACGCACAAAGAAAAATACCCTTTTTCTTTCTCACCCACGTCTCTCTCTCTCTCTCTCTCTCTCTCTCTCTCTCTCTCTCTCTCTCTCTCTCTCTCTCTCTCTCTCTCTCTCTCTCTCTCTCTGTTGCCCTTTGATCCATTATAATTAGAGTTATTACGTTTCTGTGACCAAAAAGAGAATAATTACCTGTGTTTTCAGTTTGTATTTAGTTAGTAATGTTTGACTGACGGTAGAGTGGTGGAAGATTACAAGTTGGCTTAGAGGTGGATTATGTATTGAGAGAGTAATTACTTTCTCTCTCTCTCTCTCTCTCTCTCTCTCTCTCTCTCTCTCTCTCTCTCTCTCTCTCTCTCTCTCTCTCTCTCTCTCTCTCTCAATTTTCCATTAGGACACAACAGGTTCCAGAAACGTGCAATATGTGTGTGTCTCGCTTCCTGACAGTCATTTGTCACCACCACCACCACAATCACCACCATTACCATTACCACCATCACCACCACCACCACTACTTACTACCACCACCACAACCACCATTACCACTTACCACCACCACCACTACTACTACCACTACTACCACCACTACTACTACTACTACTACTACTACTACTACTACAATCGATAACAAAAGTACCATAGAAAGGCTACCACCACCAACACCAACACCACCACCATCATCACCACCATAGAAATTCATCACCACCATTTCACTAATTCCAACACCACCAACACCAACACAAACACCACAATAATTCTCCACCACCACCACCACCACCACTACTATCAACCACCACCACCACCACCACCACTCTGATCCCCTACAGGTAATGGCACCAGGTAATGAGGTACAGTACTTACCTTTACCTGTCCTTAGTGTTACCTGTACTGTTTTGACTTACCTGGTGGGCGTACTGAGGGTGATGGGGGGGGGGGGTGAAGGGGGGGGAGGGTTGGAGGGATTAAAGGGGTATTGTACTAATGGGTGGTGAATGGGGGAGGGGGTTAGGGATGAGATTAAGGGGTGTTATACTAATAGGTAATGGAGGGGGGGTAGGGTTGATGATATAGTAATGGGGGCTTAAAATTAGTTGTATTTAAGTCTGTTCAGAATACGTTGACGGATAAGCCACGCCTCCTCCCAATTTCTAAGTATCTAATTGGTTAACTTGATGGATAAGCCCCTCCCAATCCCAATCCTGTGCCTGTGATTGGCTGAAGCGTGACTGACTGGCGTTTGGTTAGCCCTGATTGGTGGGGAGACTCGCCAAGTGATGTAAATTTATGCCTCCATTTCAAAACCCTTTTCATTATATTTCCACGTATAATTCTCACATCAATCCGTGCGTGTCCATTAACTTTATTCCACGGTGTAAATCTGTCTGGGACGAGTGTAGAGAATGCAAATACGATTGTCAACTCATTCAAAGGGATAATAATGATAATAATGATAATAATAATAATAATAATAATAATAATAATAATAATAATAATAATAATAATAATAATAAAAAACAGAACAAAAACGTCTCTTGTATCCTTATTTTCACATAATTCAAGAAGGTGGGATGGAAAAGGTAAACAAAGGAAGCACAAAGGATGAACAAACAGCAGCTGAACTATTACACTATCTGATCGAAAGTGAGAGACGTAGAATAGTATAGTAAAGATGAAGGCTCTTATCACACAACTATGCTATCTATAATAATAACTGTAGTAGTAGTAATAGTAGTAGTAGTAGTAGTAGTAGTAGTAGTAGTAGTAGTAGTAGTAGTAGTAGTAGTATGGGCAATTGAAGGGGAGGAATAGAAGGGAGATGAATGGATGAAAGGAAGGGAGGGAGATGGGGAGGGAAGGGAAGAGAAAGGAAGGGAGGGAGATGGGGAGAGAAGGGAAGGGAGGGAAGGGAGGAAAGGAGAAACGAGGAAGGAGGAGGAAAGAAGGGAAGAGAGGCAAAAGAGGGAGAGGGAATAGGAAGGAGGAAAGGAAGGAGAGAGGGAAAGAGGGAGGAGGGAGGGATGGAGGGAGAGGAAGGAGGGAAGGAGGAAAGAATACAGATCCTCTTTTTGCCTGAGGATGAGAAATGAATAGACGTGTGTGTGTGTGTGTGTGTGTGTGTGTGTGTGTGTGTGTGTGTGTGTGTGTGTGTGTGTGTGTGTGTGTGTGTGTGTGTGTGTGTGTGTGTGTGTGTCTGTGTGTGTGTGTGTGTGTGTGTGTGTGTGTGTGTGTCTGTGTGTGTGTGTGTGTGTGTACGTTATTAATGTTCGCGTGACCACAGTTGTGTAATCATGAAGAAGAAGAAAGAAAGGAAGAAAGATAGATAGATAGATAAACAGAAAAAAAGAGAAAAATACAACAAAAATAAGAAATAAAACAAAATAAAAAAACAAAAACAATAGAGAAGATTATAAAGACATTGATCAAAAGACAAACGAAAAAAAAAAAAAAAAATCAATAAGAATATAGAGAGAGAAAGAAAAAAAAAGAAAGAGAAAAAGAAAGAGAAAAAGAGAGTAAACAGAATCAGAATCAAAACACAAGAATTGGACAAGAAGTGAGAGAGAAACCACGAAGGAGGAATAAATGAGAGTAAAAGAGACAAGAAACAGTTGAGAGAGAGAGAGAGAGAGAGAGAGAGAGAGAGAGAGAGAGAGAGAGAGAGAGAGAGAGAGAGAGAGAGAGGGGAGAGCAAGGCAGGGAGAGGATCAGTGTGAGTTGGGCCGTCAGTGAGGAAGGTCGGTTATCGTCTCTCTCCCCTGAGGTATGGTGGCTGTGTGTGTGTGTGTGTGTGTGTGTGTGTGTGTTTGTGTGTGTGTGTGTGTTTGTGTGTGTGTGGTAGCTGTGTACGTGTCTGTGTAGTATACCATTTCGTGTGTGTGTGGCTGTTACTGTATGTGTGTATGTGTGTGTGTAAATTTACCAGTCATGTGTGTGTGTGTGTGTGTGTGTGTGTGTGTGTGTGTGTGTGTGTGTGTGTGTGTGTGTGTGTGTGTTTGTTTATGTATGTACGTATGTGTGTGTACGTCAAAATTGCGTTTATTTCTATTTGTATGTGTACTTTTCATCATGTGTATTATTCTGTGTGTACCTTTCCTTTCCCCATGTATGCTACTATGTATATCTCCCACTATGTGTACTACTGTGTATACTAATCTGCCTGTGTAAACCTCTGTGTATAACTATATGTATGTATGTATGTATGCACTACTGCGTGTTTACTTGTGAGCGTGTGCATGTATGTGTGTGTGTGTGTGTGTGTGTGTGTGTGTGTGTGTGTGTGTGTGTGTGTGTGTGTGTGTGTGTCACCATATACAATATATAAATAACATTACATTAGTCAGTCAGTCAGTCAGTCAGTCAGTGAATAAGGGAGTGAGTGAGTGAGTGATTCAGTCAAGGAGTCAGTCGCTTACTATATGAGTTAGTGAGTCAGTCAATCGTTAAGTCAGTGAGTCAGTCAATTTGTCATTCAGTCAATCAATCATTCAATCAGTTAGTCAATTAGAAAGTCAGTCAGTCGGTAAGTGAATCAGTTAATCAGTCAGTCAGTCAGTTATTCAATCAGTTAATGCGTCAATCAGTCAGTCAATCAGTCAATCAGTCAGTCAACCAGTCAGTCAGTCAGTCAGTCAGTTAGTAAGTCAGTGAGTGGAGCAGAGATAATTGAATAACATAAACCAATTAGCATAAAAAATTAACATAACCATTACCTGAACAAACTTAATTCGGACCAAAGTAAATACTGGACCAAGCAATTAGAACCGACCCGTGACATTCATACCGGACCCGGACACACACACACACACACACACACACACACACACACACACACACACACACACACACACACACACGCTAAAGGTTTCATATACAAAGCAATGCAAAAATAACATGAACAAAAACACAAACAACAATAACAATGATAACAATACTGATAAAAAAATAACAACAACAATAATAATAATAATAATAATAAGAACAATACAATTACTGAACAATACAACACTACGAGAGAGAGAGAGAGAGAGAGAGAGAGAGAGAGAGAGAGAGAGAGAGAGAGAGAGAGAGAGAGAGAGAGAAAGTTACGTCCTATTAAAAATCTAATATCACATACCTAGATAACACTTTCTTACACTTTCCCTCCTCCTCCTCCTCCTCCTCCTCCTCCTCCTCCTCCTCCTCCTCCTCCTCCTCCTCCCTCTGCAGGACGCGTGGCAGGACAGGCAGGACGGAAGGGAGCAGGAGGCAGGATGGGCAAGCAGGGGCAGGCCGACGGAACTATAGTCTCCTGTGTCAAGAGTCTTCTCATGACCTTCAATGTGTTGTTTTGGGTGAGTGGGCGTCCTTCTCTCTCTCTCTCTCTCTCTCTCTCTCTCTCTCTCTCTCTCTCTCTCTCTCTCTCTCTCTCTCTCTCTCTCTCTCTCTCTCTCTCTCTCTCTGTTCGTAAGCTTAAGTTTGTGTTGTGTTGTGTTGAAAGTTATTGTGTTTCTTGACTCTCTCTCTTGTGTTCCCATTTCTCTCTCTCTCTCTCTTTCTTTCTTTCTTTCTTTCTTTCTCTCTCTCTCTAATGTATTTTCTTTCCTGATGTATTCTTTCTTCCAATTTCTCTTACTCTCCTCTCTCTCTCTCTCCCTTTCTCTTTCATCTCTTTCTTTTTATCTTGTTTCTTCTTGTTATTTCCTTCTTCTTCTTCTTCTTCTTCTTCTTCTTATTATTATTATTATTATTATTATTTTGTTTTTATCTTCATTCTTTTCTTTTTTCTTTTCTTTTTTTGATCTTTTCTTCGTCTTTGCTTCTTCTTCCCCTTTATTCATTTTCTCTCATGTTCTCTTTCATCATATTCTTGTTAATGTAATGAGTGTTTTTCTTTTTGTCCCTCATTCCTTTTGCTTTCATTTCCTTCTCCTTCTTCTTCTTTTTTACTTCTTCTTCTTCTTCTTCTTCTTCTTCTTCTTCTTCCTCCTCCTCTTCCTCCTCCTCCATCGCGGTCAGAGAGACAATGATCTGCTTCCTCCAACAAGACACAGACACTTCTCCTCCACCACCACCACCACCATCACCACCACCACCACCACCACCACCATCACCACCACCACCACCACCACCACCACCACCACCACCATCATTATCACTACTGTCATCACCATCAATATCATTACTATAATCACCATCCTCACCATTGTTATTACCACTGTCAACACCATTGTCATCACCACCATCACCACCATCATCACCACACTTATCACCAAGGTACAATTACTCCTATATTCCTTCAGTACAGTGTCAATCAATCACCACTATCATGTTTCATCACCACTAATATCATCACCACCATAGGCTTCACCACTATTACAGCACTGTTTTCACTATCACCACACACACACACACACACACACACACACACACACACACACACACACACACACACACCTTTAAACACACACACACACATACACGCTCTCCCTTTACTTATATCCTCAGCACATAACATTCGCGCCACAATCATTAACAATTCCCTAACACAACAATTAAATAAATACCACTTTTACTAATCCTTATCAGATCATATATTTTATCTTTCTCTATTATTGCAATATTCAACTCTCATTTTTTATTAATTTTCTTTAATTCATTTGCAAGCTTTCACCTTTTTTTTCGTAATTCTCTCCAGCATTTTATTATTATTTTTTTACCCTAGTGTGTGTGTGTGTGTGTGTGTGTGTGTGTGTGTGTGTTGTGTGTGTGTGTGTGTGTGTGTGTGGTATTCGCTTTTCTATGCTAAATTACTGATTCATTAACTTTATCTCTCTCCTGACAGTATTGTGATATAGTTTAATTATAATTTCAACTGTATTTGCATTTTGTCATTTGTGTCTATATTTCATTTTTGTTTTATGTGAACGAATGGTGTGTTAAATGTGTGTGTGTGTGTGTGTGTGTGTGTGTGTGTGTGTGTGTGTGTGTGTGTGTGTGTGTGTGTGTGTGTGTGTGTGTGTGTGTGTGTTTACTCTGACCTCGCTATCACATTTTCGTATCACTTTATGAATTGATTAAGTTTTCAAAATACGTAATGAACTTTGGAAACACAAATTGCAACTCAATATTGTTATCCTCATGAGTAAGATCAACAAGACAACTGCACAAACATATGCATTTTACTTTAATAAAAAACACATTGATACTTCCTACAACACACTTAACTTCTACATAATAAAAAAATAACTAAAATCACACACACATACACACACACACACACACACACACACACACACACACACACACACACACACACACACACACACACACACACACACACACACACACACACACACACACACACACACACACACACACACACACATACACACATGAATACATTACTATCCTCACAGAACTTCAAGTAAAACATTTACTAAACTTTCACTGAGTAACTTTATCGAATCTTTTCTACAAATGGAATCCAATCTTCTTAAACAGAGTCCAATCTTTTTAAACAGAATCAGATTTTCTTAAACAAAATTGAATCTTCTTGTATACGGAAAACGGACTCAAATTTTGTTTATATGCAATCGAATCACACCGGAACATAAAATTTTAAAAACACAATCAACTTTAGAAAAAACAAAACCGAACTATCAATGAATTAAACTATAACATTTTTACACACACACACACACACACACACACACACACACACACACACACACACACACACAAACAAGGCAGTACATCCCCACCTTCCATCCAGGTACTAAGATGGTGTTTATTTTAAGACCAGACCAAAGAGAGGAGGTGACCCGTCCTCTCCTCTCTTGGTCTCTCAGGTTGAAATTGAAATCGCGTCACCCTCTGAGTATTAACCACAGCAGGGCAAACATAGCGTCAGGAAGGAAGAGGAAGAGGAAGAGGAGGAGGAGGAGGAGGGGGAGGAAGATGGAGAGGCATGAGGGCAGGCAGTGGGAATTTCTCTTTAAAGTAGAGGTAACATAACTCAACCTTTTGTAGTGGTGAAGATAGAGGGTGGTGTTGATAGCTGTAGTAGTAGTAGTAGTAGTAGTGGTGGTGGTGGTGGTGGTGGTGGTGGTGGTGGTGGTGGTGGTGGTGGTGGTGGTATAGGGTACAGTAGTAAAATATAAACGTGGAAGGATGTTACTATTGTCACCGTTACTACATTACCAAGCGCCAACACACTTTGCATGCGCCTCGCTCCCTCACCCTCCGCCACATAACAAGTATTCACTGCAGGTACAACACACTCACACACTCTACCTGACTCCCATGACTTAACACACACACACACGCACACGCACCCACACACCCACACACACACACACACACCACACACACACACACACACACACACACATACCTTAAACACAGGAACCCCATCACTTACCGCTATTGAAACACGGCACGACACCACCGCAGACTTTCACCCAAACGCATGACTTTCAAAAAAAATATAAACATACGAGATGACTTTCTCCAACAAGGCATGAACTTAACTCGATTAAATTAAGTTAAAAGGAATCTAAATGTTTATATCTTTTCGCAAATTAGCTCAAGTAATTTCATACGCGAGACCACGAGACAGCTATGTTTAAATGGACTATCACGCAAGGGGGGTGAGGGAGAGAGAGAGAGAGAGAGAGAGAGAGAGAGAGAGAGAGAGAGAGAGAGAGAGAGAGAGAGAGAGAGAGAGAGAGAGAGAGAGAAAGACTACCTCCCCTCTTTAAAGCAGAAGAAATCAGTTTTGACGACGAAGAAAAAACGAAAGGGAAGAAAAAGAAGAAAGTGAGTGTAATGAACAATGATTAAGGTGTGTGTGTGTGTGTGTGTGTGTGTTTGCGTGCGTGTGTGCGTGCGTGACAGTTCTCAGTTACTGTTGAGTTCAAGGTGGTTTCATTAATCTCAACTAAACGAGAGAGAGAGAGAGAGAGAGAGAGAGAGAGAGAGAGAGAGAGAGAGAGAGAGAGAGAGAGAGAGAGAGAGATTGTTAACATTAATGATAATAATGTAAATTCAACTACGTAATATTCAGATACAAGGCAAGAGGAGGAGGAGGAAGAAGAGGAGGAGGAGGAGGAAGTGGAGGAGGAGGAAGACAACGACGACAAAGTGGAGGATAATAGGGAGGAGGAAGTTAAGGAGTGGTGGTACTAAGAATAGGAAGAGAGGAGGAGGAGGAGGAGGAGGAGGTGGGAGACGGAGGAGGCAGAGGAGGCGATGTAGGTGGGAGGAGGAAGAGGAAGTGATGGCAGAGAGAGAGAGAGAGAGAGAGAGAGAGAGAGAGAGAGAGAGAGAGAGAGAGAGAGAGAGAGAGAGAGAGAGAGAGAAGAGAGAGAGAGAGCAGGGCGAGAATTTGAAGGCGCCCTGCTACTAACCTTGGCTTGGTAAGGGTTGTGAGCCGCGGGGGAGAAAGAGCCTGCTGTGGCCGCTGCAGGA
>JAPQNM010000037.1:6043683-6046183 GCA_029783475.1 Metacarcinus magister | reverse complement strand
TGTTGTGGTATCCAGAACGCTAGTGACTGGGTGGCAATGCCTTACGGACAGAGCCACGACCCACCCCAACCCCCTTCCTGCTGTAGGGAGACGCGGGACTCTATATGCATTGCCCTTCACCCACAGGTAAACACAGGTGAAGGGAGGGTGAAGGGGGTGAAGGGGCGGTAGGAGGAAGGGATGAGAGAGAGTTAGATGAATGAAGTGAAATGATGAAGAGAGAGAGAGAGAGAGAGAGAGAGAGAGAGAGAGAGAGAGGAGAGAGAGAGAGGAGAGAGGTACTACTCCACTCCACTCCTCCACAGGGCTGTTACTCCACTGTGGTACAATTCCTAGAGGCGAGTACAGGTGTTCTCCTCATTACAGCACTCAGCATCGCCAGTTTCCAGGTAAGTACACACACACACACACACACACACACACACACACACACACACACACACACACACACACACACACACACACACACACACACACACACACACAGAGGAAGGAAGGTACAAGAGTGTTGAATTATATATTTTTACGACATTTTTGCCCCAGAGAATTTTTCATTTTATTTTCTTTCCCTCTTCACACCACGTCCTCCGCCTTACGTTTTCTGTTGTAAAATGTTTGAGAGGATGACTTATATATATTTCTTGGTCTCTATCACTACTACTACTACTACTACTACTACTACTACTACTACTACTACTACTACTACTACTACTACTACGACCTCTAACCTTCCCGCCCTTCCACAGTTCTTCGGCGTCGTCCTTGCCTGCTGCCTCGCCCGTGGGATCAACAAAGCCAAGTATGAGCAAGTCTGAGGACGCGCCCCGCTCCCCCGCCCACTCCCCCCACCCTCGGACGGCCAGTACGCCCACGCCTACACCCACTCAGCCCACCCGCAGGCCCACGCCACAATCGGGAGGAGTCTGTCTGGAGGGGCGCGGTCCTTGCCACGTCCTGCGGTTCGCCCAACGCCCCCAGAGACTTCCTTCCATGTGTGAGGTTCTGGAATCACCCCATTTAACCCCCAAAAGTACCCCAGATATCCCTAAACCCCAAAAATTAATCCCCAACCTCAAAAAAATGTAACTGATGCATAATTAATCCCCATCATGGTGTTAAAAGTGATGGGGAGGTGATGGGGTGATGGGGTGATGGGGTACTAAGGAGGGGTGGTGGGGATGGGTATGGGTATGGGGGAGTGTATGGGGGAGTGGATGTGATGGGGAGTGTCTCGGTGGTTCTGTGGTAATGGTTTGGTGGAGATGATGGGGGGGTGGAATGGGGGAGTGTGGGAAAAATGGGTGGGTGGGATGGGAGGGAGGGAGGGAGGGAGGGAGGGAGGGAGGGAGGGAGGGAGGGAGGGATGAAGACAATATATAAGTTAAAGGAATACAAAATGAGCAACAATTTCGTGTGTGTGTGTGTGTGTGTGTGTGTCTGTGTGCGCGTGTGTGTGCGTGTATTGAGACCGACACAAGTCTCCATACAAATGAAGAGGCCTGTAAATTTATAGAATACACTATAACGTAGACCAATATAGATAACATAAAATAAAAAAACTAAAAAAAAAAGAAAGAAAAAAATAGCATTATATATATAAATAAAAAAAGAAGATATAATACTAATAATAAACAATAACAATAATATTACCCGTTATACATACATACATACATACATACATAACATAACATAACATAACATAACATACAAGATTTAAAAAACAAAAAATAAAATACCACTTTATAGTAGCGAAGAAACATTCATTAATTTCCTATATAAAAAAAAAAATTAATAAGTAAATAGAAACTGTAAATAAACATCAATTTTAATCGTGATCCTTTTACTACGAAACTACTTATTGTCTTGCGAAGGTTATAGAGGCAACGTTTATCTTTATAGTGTACCTCTAGATCCAGTGTACGTACGTGCCCTTGTGTTCAGAGTGTGTTAGGGTGCGGGGAGGGTCAAGGGGGGGCGGGGCGGGGGGAGGGTAAAGGATAAACAGAACACACATTAAAAGGAGTGAGTGAGTGAGTGTGTTTGTTTGTTAATTATCGTGGGAGAGTGTTGGAACCTCTTTGTATTTAGTATTTAGTGTAGTGATCCCTTGATAGGTGAGCTGACTACGTATACTTTGTAGGATTTAATGACATATACACATACAAAA
The DNA here is from genome assembly GCA_029783475.1 of Metacarcinus magister. NCBI lineage: Eukaryota > Metazoa > Arthropoda > Malacostraca > Decapoda > Cancridae > Metacarcinus > Metacarcinus magister. The sequence continues at coordinate 6,044,016 of JAPQNM010000037.1, read as the reverse complement.
CTAACCTAACCTAACCTAACCTAACCTAACCTAACCTAACCTAACCTAACCTAACCTAAACTAACAAAAAACTAACAACCTAACCTAATCTAACCTTAACTAACCTAACCTAACCTAAACTAACCTAACCTAACCTAATCTAACCTTAACTAACCTAACCTAACCTAAACTAACCTAACCTAACCTAATCTAACCTAACCTAAACTAACCTAACCTAAACTAACCTAACGTAACCTAACCTAACCTAACCTTACCTAACCTAGCCTAACGTAACCTAACCTAAACTAAACTAAACTAACCTAACCTGACCTTACCTAACCTAACATCAACCCT
>JAPQNM010000037.1:6021183-6033683 GCA_029783475.1 Metacarcinus magister | reverse complement strand
ACACCGTAACACTCCACAGGCCTGCGGGAACAAGGGGAGAAGTGTGTGGGTGAGGGGAAATGAGGAGGAAGGAGGGATGAGGGGAAGGAAGGAGGATTTGTGGGGGTGTTTAGGCGAGGGGAAAGAAAGAAGGAAGGAAAGGGTGAGGATGAATGTATGGGCGAGGGGAAAGAAGGGGAATGAGAAGAAAAGGAGGTAAAATGTATGGGAGAGGGGAAAGGAGGAGGAAGAAGGAATGAAAAAGAATGAGAAAGGAAGATAGGAAAGATGAAAAGGTGGAAGAGAAAGGAAAAAGGAGGAAAGGAGCAAAGAAAATGAAGAGGAGGAGGAGGAGGAGGAGGAGAAGAGAGAGACGTGAAAGAAGAAGAGGAAGAAGAGAACTAAGGAAAACAGTAAGGAGATAAGGAGCAAGCAATTTGAAAGATGAAGACAAGGAGGAAGAAGAGAAGATAAAGAGGAAGAAGAGAAGGAGGGATAAAATTAGGGAAGAACAAAAAATAGTAACGTGAAAATGAACAGAAATAGGGGAAAAACGAGAAAATGAAGACACGAGGAGGAGGAAGAAGAGGAAGAGGCGGAAGAGGAGGAGGAAGAGGAGGTGCCTATCACTCACTACTATAATAAGACCTGGTATAGAGGAGTCAGTTTTCGAGTACCCGAGGCAGTGTTCAGCGCCGTCTCATTATATAGGCAGACTTTTGTAGTTATTTTTGCATTTTATTTATATTTATTTATTTTTATTTTTTTGCATTTTATTTATATTTATTTATTTTTATTTTTTTATTTTTTTATTTTTTATTTATTTATTTTTTTTATTTTTTTATTTATTTATTTATTTATTTTATTTATTTATTTGTTTTTATTATTATTATTTTTTTTTAGTTTAGTTACGTTGACCTTGAACTACCGGTAACTTATCGATTCTAACTGGTTTATGTAATAGTTGTAATAATCAGTAGTAGTAATAATAATAAAAGTAATAATAATAGTGATAGTAATAATAGTAGTAGTCTAATATTACGAACTCTTATCGGTGGTCTAGTAGCCACCGGTCGGGCACATCAGCTCAGGGTCCCGCGTTCGAGCATTGGCACGGGCTGGCTGCTTTTCTACGTTACTACCGCCGAGTGGCCTACGAACACCCATATGCTGCCAAAACACCATCCTCGCCGGGACTGCAACGTTATATCCGTGAGGAGCTTCCGCTGGCAGCATGTACCTATCAATAAGAAGAAACAAGGCGTCACTTAAAAAATCTAACCCGCGCTACTAACGGGCGGAGGCCAACCATCTAAGGTCTCCCTGAAGCCTACCGGCGCCATGGGTAAAAGAAAGACAGACAAAGACAGACAGACAGACAGACACACACAGACCTATCCATACATCCTTTCTCTTCCTTCCTTTCTCCTTCCTTCCTTCTTACCTTCCATCCCTTTCTCCTACCTTCCCTCCTTTTCTTCCTTCTCTCCCTTCCTCCCCTTCAACACTTAACAACGGTAACTACTTAATTGCCTTGAACTGTCCCCAAGATGACCATTACCACACACACTAACCTGGGGAAGGGCGTCGGTATAGGGCCTGGCGTGGGTCTGGCCGTGGGTCTGGGTGTGGGCCTAGGCGTGGGCCTAGGCGTGGGTCTCTGCGTGGGTCTCTGCGTGGGCGTGGATAGGTCCCTCCACGCCCTCAAGTCCAGTGTGTTGTACTGTGAGCAAGGCAAGGTTGGGTTGCTGCAAGAGAAGGATAAAAGGAGAAGTATAGGAGATGGAAAATAGATCCAAGTTTTGTACATTTAGAAATCTTGGAAATATAAAAAAAAAAAGGTATTAATAGTAGAATTCTGGAAATAATTACATTTTAGGAATCTTGGAATATCAAAGGAAGATTACATTAATGAGGAAGAGTTACATACACAGACACAGACACACAGACACACACACACTTAGCAAGAAAAATAAAGTAATTATATCCAGTTGGTGTAGATAGCTAGAAAAACCCACGTAATGAAAGGCAGCAATTAGGAAGAATGACGAAGCAGTTTGAAAAAAGTAGAATTGGATCGAAATAGTTACGGAGAATTTTTTTTAAACACTTGCAAACCGATTCAGTCTGATGATACAATTGAGAGTTAATTAAAAGGAGAAAAAAAAACAAGCACTAGAAATACACAAGATTAAAGATTTTGTTTAAAGAATGTGGAAGACTATCAAACAAATGAAGGATGGACTCGAGGTGAAGATAAAACAATATAAATAAATAGATAAATAATGTACGTAATGTTAGATAAAGAAAATAAATAATGTAAATAAACAAATAAATCAAAAATAATTCGTGTATATGCAAGGGTGATAAGGTGTGCAGGTCAGGTCAGGTTAGGTCAGGAGGAAGGTCAAAAAATTAAGTTAGGTCAGAAGATAGTCAGAAGGTAAGGTTAGGTCAAGTCAGAAGGTTAGGTCAGGTACGGTAAGGTAAAGTTAGGTTGAATTAAGTCAGGTCAAGTCATTGTTAACTTACTCTGCATACGAGACCGCCAGGAACACGCGAGGCTGCAGTTTCTGTAGTCTAAGGTGACTACACATGATCCCCGCCAGAGTCACGCGGGAGAGGGCATCCAACTGGTCTGGAGAGGAGAGGAAGATACAAGATTTGGTCAAGGTAGGTTTTGTTAAGAGAGAACGAAGAGTTTGTTTATTTATCATCTAGATCAGTCCGTCTATCGATCACTTTTAGTTTGGTTATGGAAAAGGGACGAAGGTTTATCTATCATGTATATCAGTCTGTCTATTAAGCCTGTCCATCACTTTGCGTTTTGTTATGAGAAAGGTACAGGGCTGAACGAGTGTGTATGTAGTCTATAAAAACCGGATGCAACTCTGTGGTGCTACTACTTTGACTGTTATCTACGGGTCATGAATCTACTTTGGTATGCAATCTATACTTTATATTGCGATCCATGTGTCATTAATCTACTTTAAGAAAGTGAGTGAAATTGAAGGTCCTACGAGGAGAGGAAGGCCAGTTGTAAGATGGAAGGAAAGGAGGATATTATTCTATACATTTTTGACGTAAACCTCATACTTTTAGAGTTATTCAAAATAACTATTTCAGCCAAGAAGTCAAATGGATGGGAAAAATTAGGTAGGTTAAAATTGTTAATATTTCAAAAGAACTCATGAAAATTGGTACCAAGGTGTTCTCGGGCATGCTGATCACAAATCCGGAATTAGTTTTATCATTGCTATAATATTTGGATTTTCCATTTTGTGGCCCGTAAATTTCACCAGAATTGAGGTCGAAAAAGGTTTTCCCATTTTACTACGTAAATATTAGTCCCACAGGAAAATTGTATAGAAGTAAAGTTATGGAGTTTGCTAATGTCTACCTCATATGGTCGTCATCTTTTCAATAACTCAAATATCTATGAAGAAAATAAAAATTTTATGAAAGAAATTAAAGCATAATACTTTACACTCCTACATCTATAATTAGATTCCAATTCAAATCCAGTATAGCTCAATAGAACGAAAATCTTCTGCTCTTTCTTTTGTATTCTTTGTTTTTTACGTAAACCCCATACATTTCGAGTTATTTCAAAATATGTGATTTATCTAAAAAAATCTAAGGGTGTACCCTACAAAATTTCATGCAAATTTCCACACCTCCGAATCTCATGAAAATTGGTACAATGAGGTTTTCGGTCATGCTGAACACGAATCTGGACAGATTTTCCTGATTACTATAATATCAAACTGTATTTCACCCTTCCTTGCCTAATAACAGTAATGAAATAACCATTATTTAACTTTACTGGCTGATGCTGGTCTCGTATGACAAAAACAGATGACCTAACCTAAATTTTTGTATCTATTCCTCTAGTCATTAATAACGGACGAGGCTAATCTAGGGTCATTACATCATCTATACCACGGTCTACTTCCATACCACTTTCTATCATCTATACAAGTCTATTTACTAATCCTAACACAACACTTACCTATCTATCCATCCCACTTTCCTTCCTTCCTTCTAAGCCCGTCACACACTCACCTCTCGAGAAGGCGCGAGGTTGATCAGGGTTTTGGTACCAGTATCTGTCACCGCGTTTGAGGTTAGAGAATTGCTGGGCGAGAAGGCAGGAGAAGACAGGTCCAAGGAGGCCGTCAGGGGAAGGTTGCTCAGCCAGGCCAGCAGGGAACAAGTCTATATCGTCCACGTTCCTGTCGAGGCGAGGTAAATAAATAAATAAATAAATAAAGAAAGAAAAAAAAGGTCATAAGGTATGGAAAGAAAAAGTGCATGAGAGGAACGGGAGAAAGAAGATCGATAGGGAAAATATTATAAAAGGATCCAATCGTGTATAGTTAGGTTATAGGATTGAAAATATAAGAGAAAGCAATAGAGTTAGATTAGGGTATATGATTGAAAACAGAGGATTCAATAGTCTAAAGTTAAGGTTATAGGATTGAAAACATTAGAAGAGGATCCAATCGTCTATAGTTAGGTTATGGTAGATGATAGGATTGAAAAAATTATACGAGAATCCTATAGTGTTTAGTTCGGTTAAGTTAGGTTGTAAGATTGAAAAAACCAAAGGATCTAAAAGTCTATGATCAAATGGATCCAATCATCTACAGTTAGGAGAGGTTATAGAATTGAAAATATAAGAGGATCCAATCGTCTATACTTAGGTTTCAATTCTACTTACAAGGTGTTGGAGACTTTTTTTTTTTTTTTTTTTTTTTTTTTTTATACCTGTAGGTTGAGGCAAACATTTCAACGTAGCGCAACGGCATCATCTGAACGAGGCCATCGAAGGACGTGGGAGCAGTAAGGCCGCACGCCCTCCGCCACTCCACGTAAGAAGGCAACCCATGATCACGCCCACGCTGCACACAAGTTTTTATTTTTTTAGGTCAAGACACACACACACAAGAAAGGTCACAATGGGTCAAGAATAAGGTCACAATGGGTCAGGAATAAACACGATAAAAAAGCAAAAAAAAACTTACTAAATATACAAACCAGTCTAAAATCAGATTAAAAAAAGAAAGAATTGATAGATAAAGCAAAATAAAAAACCAACTTAACTAGCAATCACGAAATTACAGGCCAAAATAAACACTCAAAACACACACCTGTCATCACCACCTGCACACACCTGTCATCACCACCCAAACCCACCTGTATATTCAGTGCCATTAGGTCTAGGCCGAGCGCATCTCCATGGTCCGCGAAGAGAAGGTGTGTGAGAGAGGACACCAGGAAGCCGTCAATGGGATCAGCGTCAGTGGCAGCCACGCCTCCAAGCAGGTCGGACGGGCCTGTGTAGTCCTCCCTCAGCACGTGGGGATCCATGAAGCTGGTGGTGAGAGGCACAACACGACCCCGGGACCCACGCAAGATATCCTTCACGAGGGTGTGTCCAAACCTAAAGGAGAGGGTGAAGGAAGAGTTTTAGAAGGATGGAGAGTGAAGAATGAGGTTTAAGGAAGGATGGGAAGTGAAGGATTAAGTGAAGGAAGGTTAGAGAAGGATAGAAGGAAGGGTTAGAAGGATGGAGAGTGAAAGAGGAGAGTTAAAGATGGATAAGAAGTGAAGGAGGAAGATCAGTGATAAGGAATACAGCACGTTAAGAATCCTCCTCCTCCTCCTTCACCTCCTCCTCCACGTACCTGTAGGCGGCGGTGGCGAAGGCGTTAGCTATCGAGGCGTCTAAGAACGGATCATAGGTGCGGTCATGTCCTTGGGCGGAGCGGAGGTTGAAGTTCGTCATCAGTGAGTCCCCGAGCACCACCGGCAGGAACTCATTGTAAGAGATCTGCTGCAGGAGGGCACCCACGATCTTACGAGTCTCCTGATGATGATAATGATAATAATAATAATGATGATGGTAATAATGATGAAAGTAATGATGGAAATAAACTAGTCTATAAATAACATTAATATACACAGAGGCATAGGAAAATAAACTTCAGATACACTTATATACACACTCATACATATCTATTACACACACACACAACACCCACACACGCACGCCCGCCTACTTGCCTGGTACAACACTTCGCCCTCCCAGTGAGGGTTGAGGATGGCCAACTGCTCCACGGTGCTCTCGTGTACTCGTAGCCACAGTGTGTGCATCGAGGTGAGGGCTGGCTGCTCGTTCACCCTCTCGTCCCCTGAAACACGAATTGGTTTGTGTACATGGAGGAGGAGGAGGAAATTGAAGGAGGATTATAAGGAAAAGCAGGAAGAGGATGAGAAGGAAAAAAAAGAAATAGAAAAAAAGGAAAATGAAGAGGTGGAGGAGAAGGAAAGGCTGGAGGAGAAGGAAAGGCAGGAGGAGAAGGAAAGGCAGGAGGAGAAGGAGGAGGAGGAGGAGAAAATAGGAAAAGGAGTTTGAGAAGGAAAAAGAAGGAAAAGGAAGGAGGAAAAGGCGATTTTTGCTAGTGATAATTTTTTCTAATATATTTTGTCACATTAATACCACCACCACCACCACCACCACTACTACTAACCAGCCACGTAGCACACATTCTCCTCCCGGTCTTCGCAAGGCATGGTAGGCAGGAAGGGGTGTACTCCCGCCCTTGGGTTGGGAGAGGTCTCGAGACGCCCGCCACTCCCCGTCCTCAGCTCCATTTCCGTGGTGACAGAGGAGCTGTAGATGCCGGAGCCGTCTATGTAGGAGGTGACTTGGTTCATCTGTTCGCGGGGACCTGAAGGAGGAAAAGAAATCGAAGGTGTTAGTTAGAGATAGTTTGCATCGCCGGTATGAAGGGAAACTATAAATAAAACATAATTAACGAATGAATATGGATACGAAAAGACTAGAAATTAAAGGAACGAAGAAAAGAACAATTTTTTTCAAACTTAACTAAACCAAGAAAGAGGAAAATATTTGAAACTAAAATACACCATTTAGAAAGAAAACCGAACTAGAATTTCATAGATTGCTACACATTATAAACATATTACTAAGTCTCCGTCGTAGCCTCCCCTCCTCCTCCTCCTCCTCCTCCCTTCACGTACCTAGAAAACATTCTCTGCTCGCCACCAAGGAACGAACGAATCGCATACAACTCTTGCCCTGCGCAGTTGACATCGGATCCCCTGAAACATCAATGGCGCGGCAGTCGTCCCCGGGGTCGTTAGAGCTGGTCGGGGTCACGCCATCATCACAGCACGGGATGAACACAGGCTCCCCATTTACAACTCCTATAGGGACGGTAGAGTTCAGGAGTCAATCAGTTTAGCAGAGTCACTCATAAATAGTAACAGTTTTCTAAGTCAATTTTGTCATCAGAAAACGTTAATATGTAGGGAAACTAGTGTATTTTTTAGCTTTACTATAATAGCTAGTCGTTGGGTGTGACCTTACTTGCAGCTTCAGGAGTGTGGACGATGTCATGATCCAGGAACTGCCCCCAAAGCATCAACAAGAGTGAGGGGCGAGGAGTGACGCGCCCCTCCTGTCCTTCGCCTAACCCAAACAGATTCACACTCACGATACGAGCAGAAGGCAGCCGATGACTCTCCGCTCTCCCTTCCCCTCGCATCTCATCAACACCTGCAAAGACACACCTGTTCACGTACATCCTTACCTGTGCCCTTGGTAGAGGTAGATGACCAAAACAAACAGAAATTATAGGATTATGAAGTCTCCCTGCCTTTGTATTCCATTCCTTACCTTGCGTCTTAACTTGTAATCACCGCCACTTCCTCCTCCTCTTATTATTATTATTATTAGTTATTTTCTCCTCCATCTTCACACCAGCGCACACAAGACCACCACACCCACGCCCACCTCCTCCTCCTCCTAACACTCATTCACACTCTAATAATGTAACTTCAACCTTACACCCTTCACACCGTCTTCATCCTCTTCAAGGCAAAACAAAAAGCAATCAATTTAAGTTCAGATTCTACGGTTTAAAGGATCCGTTAAGATATATAAAGGTTTTTGAGAGTATATAGATGCCATTAACTTTCAAATAATGTAATGATATTTGAATGTTGGATTGCAAGCTTAGAGAAAAATGTGATTATGGGTTAAAATTGGTTAAAATCGCAGAGTTTACGAAGTTTCTATAAAAAGTTTGAGAAGGATTTCCAGATAAGAAATAATCACGAACTTTAAGGGGAACAGGCTAAGGAAAAAAAGTATAAATAAAATGTAAAGAAAAAAGAATAAAAAGTAGTCAAATAAAAAGTCGAAAAAGAAAAAGTTTAAATAATGAATGTAAGAAAGATAGTGAATGGAGGAAGAGGAAGAAGAAGAACAGGAAGAGGAGGAGGAGGAGGAGATTTAGTGTGTGGTGGATCTAAGTCAGGATGAGAAGCATGAGAAGCAAGATGAGAAGGAGGAAGAGGGGGAGGAAGAGGAGGATTGAGAGGTCATGTCCCTACGAGTCTGTTAGTCACGTTACGCCAAATTGATCAAGTCTAGTCAGTTAGGATTCCCATGTAATTTAGTGGAACATTGTCTAGATAATGCAAAGGAACAGAATTGTCCCTTCCTCCCATCCCTTCCCTTCCCTTCCCTTCCCTTCCCTTCCCTTCCCTTCTCTTCCCTTCACTCCCTTCTCTTACCTTTCCTTCCTTTCACTTCCCTTCCCTTCCCTTCCCTTCACTTCACTCTACTCCCATTACCTTCTCTCCCTTCACTTTTCTTCCTTTCTAATTCCCTTCACTTTCCTTATTATTATTCCCTTCACCTCGCTTCTGTACACTTTCTTCTATTACCTTCCCTTCCTTCACTTTTTCTTCTCTTCCTCTTCTATTATTCTCCTCCTCCTCCTCCTCCTCTATGCTCTAGGTCCATCTCCTTATCTTTCTCTATTCCCTCTTTCTCTCTCTCTACCACATTCTCCTATTTTATCTTTCCTTCCAAATCTCTTACTTCCTTCCTTCATTAATGTTCACTACTCTATCTATCCTTCACTATCTATCTATCTATCTATCAATCTCTCTTTAACTTGTATACATAATAGTAGTAAAGTGTAAGGTTGCAGTCTGTTCTTACTTTGTACCTCTTTGTGTGCTTTTAAACGGAGTGGAGAGAGAGAGAGAGAGAGAGAGAGAGAGAGAGAGAGAGAGAGAGAGGGGGAGAGGGGGAGAGGGAGAGAGGGAAGAAGAAAAGTTTAGGAAGAGAGGAAGGACATCGACCCTCCCTGTTATTTCCGGTTTTTTGTCCCTTCTCTTACCCTTTGTTTATCCTTTCTTTTCTTATTCTTCATCTTCCTCTATTCCTTCCCTTCAAAATCTTTCTCTTACTTCCTAAACTATTGTCCTCACATTCCCTCACTCAAGACAAAATACTTCACTCATTCCCCCATTCTTCCCCCCCCCCCTCCCTCTCGCTCGCTCATTCCCACTCACTTCACACAACTAAACCCTCTCATTCCCCCCACTCACCCCAAAACACCATCCCCACTCACCGTCTTCGTAAGCAGGCGCAAGGAACCTGATAAAGGGTGACCTGGCAGACCCCCACAAAGGGTTGTCAATGTTGTTACAGGTCCCGTCAATTGTCCGGTAGGGGGCGAAAGGGTCACACTTTGGCTCTAGGGGCCGGGAGGCGTCCATCCCTGCCCCTAGACGTTCAGATGCCGCTGCAAACCCGCCAGCACCTGCAGTACACTCAGGAACAACCACCCTTCTGCAGATGTCATCGTCTTCTAAATTGTTGAGCCGCTGTAGCTCTGGTTGGGCTTGTGCCACGCTGATGTTGAACCTGTGAGGGAAGGCATGGGTGAGGGTGTGTGTGTGTGTGGGTGGGGGAGGGTGATATGTGTGTGGGGTGTGTGTGGGGTGTGTGGTGTGTGGGGTGTGTGGTGTGTGTGGGTGTGTGGGGTGTGTGGTGTGTGTGGTGTGTGGGGTGTGTGTGTGTGTGTGTGTGTGTGTGGGGTGTGTGTGTGGGGTGTGTGTGTGGGGTGTGTGTGTGTGTGGGGTGTGTGTGTGTGTGTGTGTGGGGTGTGTGTGTGTGTGTGTGTGTGGGGTGTGTGTGTGTGTGTGTGGGGTGTGTGTGTGTGTGTGTGGGGTGTGTGTGTGTGTGTGTGGGGTGTGTGTGTGTGTGTGTGGGGTGTGTGTGTGTGTGTGTGGGGTGTGTGGTGTGTGTGTGGGGTGGTGTGTGTGTGTGTGTGGTGTGGTGTGTGTGTGTGTGTGGTGTGTGTGTGTGGTGTGGTGTGTGTGTGTGGTGTGTGCGTGTGTGTGTGGTGTGGTGTGTGTGTGGTGTGTGTGTGTGTGTGTGTGGTGTGTGTGTGTGTGTGTGTGTGTGTGTATGCAGGAAGGAAGAGGGGGGGCAGGAAGGAAGGTGAGGGGGGGGGGAGAAGAGAAATATATACTGAATGGGGATGTGTAAAGAGAAGGAGAATGGTAACATTGTTTAAGCTAAATCATGAACTCAAAAAAAATACACACCCGCACTCAACACCCCCCCCCCGCCCCCCCCCCACACACACACGCAAACCCCATATACTTACGTCCTCACAAAGTGTTTCGAAGCCTCCAGGAGTAGTATTCCCCTACAGGAGGAGACTCGCTTAGCTTCAGGCTGGGCTTTCCTGAAGGTGAAGTGACGAAGACCCTGTAAGGCGTCTCCTCCAACAGAGTCACGTATCCTCTCGTCAAAAGATTCAGCGGCAAAACTGACCGGAACGAAGCCGGACGAAGGACCTTGAAATATAGAGATGAAATATTAATGAAAGGAATAGGTTTAGATATTTTAATGCAAAGAAAATTATTTAAAAGAAAGTTTAATGCAAAGAAAATTATTTAAAAGAAAAAGTTTAGATCTTTTAATGCGAAGAAAATTGTTTAAAAGAATAGGTTTAGATCTTTGAATGAGAGAAAAATAATAAAAAAAAATAAATAAATAAATAAAAAAAAACAGATAGGGGTTTAAACTTGGAAAAAAATAGAGAAGGGTTTCAAATTGCATATTCAAGGAGCGAAAGTTAGGGAAAAACTTTTAAAAGCAAGAACAACAAAACAGTGGAAAGGAATTTAAACTGAACTATTTAAGAGATGAATAAAGGAAAGACAAACAGACAGAGACACAAACAGACAGACAGACAGACAGACACACAAACAGACACACACAAACAGACAGACACAAACAGACAGACAGACACAAACAGACAGACAGACACAAACAGACAAACAGACAGACACAAACAGACAAACAGACAGACACACAAACAGACAGAGACACAAACAGACAGACACACAAACAGACAGACAGACACAAACAGACAGACAGACACAAACAGAGACAGACAGACACACAAACAGACAGACAGACACACAAACAGACAGACAGACACACAAACAGACAGACAGACACACAAACAGACAGACACAAACAGACAGACACAAACAGACAGACACAAACAGACAGACACAAACAGACAGACAGACACAAACAGACAGACAGACACAAACAGACAGACAGACACAAACAGACAGACAGACACAAACAGACAGACAGACAATTAGAACACATACCAGTTACTTTAAGGAGGAAATTTAACGTCAGAACAAGTAGACTATAACTAGACCCTTCCACTCTATTATTTTTACTTCTTCACCCTTCTCTATTTTAAGCATTATTATTATTATTACTGTAGACCATTTTCTTCACGGTAAGTTTACAGTGATGCCGTTTGGACTGAAGATGACCCGCCCATCATTACACGCATCTCCTATTTTGTAATGTAATGTGGTTCCGAATATATTTTTTTCCTAATCTTAGTCATTATTTTCGTGGGTTATCTTATCTTTTTTTTTCTCTCTCTCTCTCTCGCCTTTGTTATCTATACTTCCCTAGTTTTCTTCTGTTTATTTTCCTAATTCTCTTTTTTTATCTCGAAAATCATCCTTCCTATTTACTTGACCTTTTCTATCTTCTATTTACCTGACCTCACCCTGTGTTAGTCTTTCATATACATCTATCCATCTATCCCTACCTCCTATCCTCCCCTTACCACTCCTCCACACACTCCCATCTATCTATCTATCTATCTATCTATCCTAACTCACCTATTACTCATTTACACTCATACCAACTTTCCTCTCCTCACATATCCCTCATCTTATTCTCTTACATCCTCAAATCCATCCATCTATCCATCCTTTCATTCTTCCTTCATCTACTCTTCATTCACCCTTACTAATTATCTTCTACTTCCTATATCACCTCATTCTATTCTTTCACATCCCCCTTCCATCCATCCACCCACCCATCTACCCCACCCTTCCTTCCTTCCTTCTTTCCTTCATCTACTCTTCATTCACTCCTTCCGATTTCCCCGTCACACCCAACTATATATCACTGTTTTCCTTTATTCACTCATTCCTATTTCTCTTTCACACCCTCCCTCCCATCCATCCATCCATCCATCCATCCTCTCGAGCCTCACCATCTTGCTCAGACTGTAGCAACGCTCGAGCCATATCCAGCCCAGCTAACAGTGCCGACTCGTAATCAATAACTCCTGGAG
>JAPQNM010000037.1:6006183-6016183 GCA_029783475.1 Metacarcinus magister | reverse complement strand
TGAGGCATCTATCAGCTCACAACCTTCTCTCTGATTGCCAGTATGGTTTCCGTAAAGACCAATCTACTGGTGATCATCTTGCTTTCCTAACTTAATCTTGGGTCATCCTTTTAGGGACTTCGGTGAAATCTTTGTTGTCGGCCTTCACATAGCGAAAATCTGGCATAAAACTTTAATTTCTAAACTACCCTCCTACGGATTCTATCCTTCTCTTTGTACCTTCATCTCCAGTTTCCTTTCTGACCGTTCTATTGCTGCTGTAGTGGACGGTCACTGTACTTCTTCTAAAACTATCAACAGTGGTGTTCCTCAGGGTTTTGTACTATCACCCACTCTCTTTCTATTATTCATCAATGATCTTCTAAATCTGACTCAATGCCCTATCTACTTCTATGCTGATGACACCACCTTGCATTTTACAACGTCGTACAACAGACGCCCAACCCAACAAGAATTAAATGACTCAAGGCGAGATGCTATAGGACGCTTAACTTCTGATCTTTCACTAGTTTCTGATTGAGGCAAACCTGGTTCTGTTCAATGCCTCAAAAACTCAATTTCTACAACTATCTACTCGACATAACCTTCCAGATAACTATCCCCTCTTCTTCAATGGCACTCAACTTCCCCTCTCCTCCACATTAAACACACTCGGTCTATCCTTTACTAAAAATCTAAACTGGCAATTTCATATCTCTACTCTTGCTAAATCAGCTTCCAAGAAGTTAGGTGTCCTATGGCGTTAAGTTAGGTTTTTTTGGTTAGGTTAGGTTAGGTTAGGTTAGGTTAGGTTAGGTTAGGTTAGGTTAGGTTAGGTTAGGTTAGGTTAGGTTAGGTTAAGTTAGGTTAGGTTTGTTTTGGTTACGTGAGATTAGGTTAGGTATCTGTACGTATTATCTCCTTAACGCCTCCAGGTGAGTCCAGGTAAGGTCACTGGGTGTGGGGGGGCAGGTCAGATAAGGTTAATTAGAGGTGAGATGAAGGATAAGGGCAGGTAGAGGGAGGGTCACAGTTAATTAGAGGACAGGTGATACGAGTGTGTGTGTGTAAAAACAAGTAAGAGAGAGAGAAAAGAGAGAGAGAAAAGAGAGAGAGAGAGAGAAAAGAGAGAGAGAGAGAGAGAGAGAGAGAGAGAGAGAGAGAGAGAGAGAGAGAGAGAGAGAGAGAGAGAGAGAGAGAGAGAGAGAGAGAGAGAGAGAAAGAAAGAAAGAAAGAAAGAAAGAAAGAAAGGAAGAAAGAAAGAAAATAAAAGAGAAAATGAGAGAAAGTTACTTGTTTTCATTATTCCTTATTGTTTCTTTTCCTTTCACTTCCACTTCACTTCACTTTTATTGTTATATTTTTTTCTTTTTCTTCAGGTTGCTTTCCAGGTCACAAACTTTCAAACCGAGAAGCTGCCTCAGGAATACTACTTTGGACTCAGACAGGTATAAACTAACCTTTCCTACCTGACTTACTACATTTATTGCTGACCTAACCTAACCTAACCTTTCTTACCTGACTTACTACATTTATTGCTGACCTAACCTAACCTAACCTAACCTAACCTAACCTAACCTAACCTTACCTTACCTAACCAAGTCTTACCTAACCTAACCTTACCTTACCAAACCTAACCTAACGTAAACTAACCTAACCTAACCTAACCTAACCTTACCTTACTTAACCAAGTCTTACTTAACCTAACCCAGCCTAACCTAACCTAACCTAGCCTAACCTAACCTTACCTTACCTAACCTAACCTAGTCTTACCTAACCTAACCTAGCCTAACCTAGCTTGACCTAACTTAACCTAACCTAACCTAACCTAACCTAATTTCTTACAAGCTTATTACTTATATTGCAAACTATTCAATTTCCTACCTGTTGTAATACCGGACTGTCTACGTATATCATTAACAATCTCCAGTTCTACTTATAAATCTAACTACCTAACTACCTGATTACGTAATTATTCAAACCTAATCACTGTCAAGGAGGCAGTAGGAACCGTAGTGTTAGTTAAGAATTCCTCCCAAATAAACCCATAAAGTATCATTACCTAAAGTTAATGATGCATAGCGTTTGGTTTTGTCTGAGTGTAGCGGCGTAGCGACGACAATACAATACACTACAATATACAAGGTTACAGTCACTTGTTTTCTTGCTTGCCTTGCCTTGTCTTGTTTTGCTTGCTTTCTTCTGTGCTTGTTTCAACGACTTGTTTTGACTAATAGTGTGGGTGGTGTGGGTGGGGGTGTTAGGAAAGAGAGAGATAGAGAGATAGAGAGAGAGTGAGTGAGAAAGTCGTGTCCTTGGAAGGGTTATGGAAGTCGTGAGGAGTAAAAATTATTGACGGCCGGAATATGAAACAGGAAAAGTGTATTATTTTTACGCTTGAGTGAATGTATGTACGGAGGGAGGAAGACAGGGAGGGAGGGAAGGAGGGAGAGAAGGAGGGTGGGAGGGAAGGAGGGAGGGAGGGAAAGTAGACAAAAAGATGGAAAAAAAAGTTAATCATTTTTTCCCTTATAAAAATGCAAGCAGGAGGGGGAGAGAGAAAGGCAGGGAAAGAGAGAAAGGCAGGGAGAGAGAGAAAGGCAGAGAGGCAGGCAAGCAAGCAGGCAGGGAAGCAGGCAGGGAAACAGGCAGGGAAACAGGCAGGCAAGTAGGCAAGCAAGCAGGCAGGAAGCAGGGAAAGAAAAGAGTGGAGAAAGAACATAATTTTTACCCTTGAGAAAAGTAGGAAAGGAGGAAAGAAGGTAAGCAGGAAGAGAGGAAGGGGGTCAGGGAGGCAGGGAGAGAGGGAGAGAAGGAGGTAGAGAGGGAAGGAGAGAGGGAGAGAAGGAGGTAGAGAGGGAAGGAGAGAGGGAAGGAGGCAGAGAGAGGAGGGAGGGAAGGAGAGAGGAAAGGAAAAGTTTTCTCTTACACTCACAAATTCATACATGTCAAAACCGTCACCTAGAGGAGCAATTTCTTTTTAAACCAGTGTGTGTGTGTGTGTGTGTGTGTGTGTGTGTGTGTGTGTGTGTGTGTGGAAATTGTGTTGGGTAAGGCCAGTTCCCTAAGGCCTGTGTGTACCTGTTGACCGGCACACACACACACACACACACACACACACACACACACCATTACCAAACCACAAACATTTTTTTTTATGAAGTTTGTAGACTAATGGAATGTTATGATGATGATGATGATGATGATGATGATGATGATGATGATGATGATGATGATGATGATGATGATGATGATGATGATGATAATAGAAAAAAATGATGATAATGATAAAAAAATGATGATGACAATAATAATAATAATAATAAAAAAATATATATAACAAAGAAATATATATAATAATTTACTACATCAATCTTTTTTTTATGAATATTTTCCTTTCTATTATTCTTCTATTTTCTGCATTTTTCACTTTTCATTATTGTGTAAAGAATAAAATGAGAGAGAGAGAGAGAGAGAGAGAGAGAGAGAGAGAGAGAGAGAGAGAGAGAGAGAGAGAGAGAGAGAGAGAGAGAGAGAGAGAGAGAGAGAGAAGCAAGCATACAATCTTATAACCATAACAAGCATTCAAGGTAACAACACACACTACATACTAAACAAACAACACTTAAATGAATACCAAACACATTAAAACACACACACACACACACACACACACACACACACACACACACACACACACACCAGCCTACTTCTCATTATGGACAGGTAAGTTATCTCGGTCAGGTATGCATACGTAAGGAGTGTGTGTGTGTGTGTGTGTGTGTGTGTGTGTGTGTGTGTGTGTGTGTGTGTGACGTTGATAAAAAGTATTGCATCTCTCTCTCTCTCTCTCTCTCTCTCTCTCTCTCTCTCTCTCTCTCTCTCTCTCTCTCTCTCTCTCTCTCTCTCTCTCTCTCTCGTCTTCATACATTATCTAGTCCAGTATATATAGCACATTCTACTTGAGCTCCCACAATGAAAGCGTTACAAGGCATTATATATATTTACTTTCGAGTCTCCTAACCCATCCAATTTGGTTGAAGGAATTAATGTTAAGTGTGTGATAGTGCAAGGTGATTGTATGCATTCTTTCCTATTTTATTTAAGTGTTTAAGTTTATTTATTTATTTATATTGCGTTGTAGCTGCAATTTGTACAATTTTTCCTCTTTGTGTTTATTTTTTTTATTACGGTTATCTGGTGCAAGGAATAGATTTGTTTTATTATTATTACTATTATTATTATTTATTTATTTATTTATTTTTTAAGGGGGGTGAAGAAAAGTAAGGCAGCTAGCTAAAGAGAAAGTGTGTTTTTATTTTTTTTTATTATTTTCAAATGGTTAAGTCGATTTATATATTTTAATACGTGTAAGACTCCGTGCCTGTTCCAACTCTATGTTCTTATGTTCTTATTGGTTATTCTTGTATTCATTCTTTTATTATTGGAAGAAGAAAACAAAAAGAAATAATTGTTTGTAATATCGATATGATTTTCTTTGTGTTATTTCGTATTAGATTATACTTTACTTTTGATTGAAATTATTAGTCTTAGTACACTTATTCCACTACTACTACTACTACTACTACTACTACTACTACTACTACTACTACTACTACTACTACTACTACTAATAATAATAATAATAATAATAATAATAATAATAATCGTTCACTTCCTGTCCTGTCTATTTAGGCAGACACAGAATTTTCTTAAAGACCTCGCCGTGACTCTCCTTAATATGACTCACAATAGTCACCTTGAACAACGCCGACAATCCGTTTCAAGTCCAAATACCATTGTCTTTAATTATTATAGTCACATTGTACCAGTAAGAGATAGATATATATATAATTAACACCATAATGTCAAGTCGATCACCTATTGTACGTACATGTCTATATTAATTTTTTATGTTTTTCTTTAGTTAGTGTTATAATGTTTGGTTTTCTGTCATGCTACACAGTTTATATTTATTAAGGGTGACAATACTATAATAAAAAAAATATTCATACGAGATTGAAGGATTAGTTTAGAATATATAAGGAACACAACAAATCAAAAATAAAACAAAATAAGCAAGAGAGAGAGAGAGAGAGAGAGAGAGAGAGAGAGAGAGAGAGAGACTACTACTACTACTACTACTACTACTATTACTACTACTACTACTACTACTACTACTACTACTACTACTACTACTACTACCACTACCACTACCACTACCACTACCACTCCGACTGCGACTGCGACTGCGACTCCGACTCCGACTCCGACTCCGACTCCGACTCCGACTCCGACTCCTACTACTACTACTACTACTACTACTACTACTACTACTACTACTACTACATCACCATCACTTCTACAACTATAAGGCCATTTAGCAGACCTTCACTTTTCACTATAATGGAGTGGAGGTTTAAGTGATACATTGTGTTGTCAGGAAGTAGCTAACATACACACAAACAAACAAACAAACACACAAACAAACAAACAAACAAACACGATGCATCATAACCTCTTGCTCATCTTCGTTGGTGAAGGTAATAAACTTTCCAAATAGGTTCCCAGTGAATGATTTAGTGGTACGCATAACATTCCTGTACCTTGTTTAGCCAGCACGAAGGTCACCAGCGTCAGGATCTGTAGGCGTATCCTCATTCCGTCCTTGTGTCCTTAATCCTACCCTATGAAAAGCAACCGGAAGAGAAAATAATCAGCAGTTTGAGTTATGAATTATGATGGGTTATGAATTCACATGGTGTATTATTTGCCTTCCTCTTTCCAGGCGTTCATTTTGCATTCGAATTTTCGGTCACTGAATTTGTTGTTCCTCTGGCTGCCCCACCTTAATCCGCCACTGCTGCCCGCCTAACACACTGCCAATGCTCCTTCCGAGGCTGTACCAAGATGTCCATCAACTCACCTCAGCTCGCTCCTCGTCCTACAATGATTGATAGAAACGAAACTAAATATATATAACTTCAATTCTATTTGGATGCGTTTGTTTATATATTAAGTAAGTATTATTGTCCAGTGTCTTGTGTGGTTTTTTTTTCTCTCTCTCTCTCTCTCTCTCTCTCTCTCTCTCTCTCTCTCTCTCTCTCTCTCTCTCTCTCTCTCTCTCTCTCTCTCTCTCTCTCTCTCTCTCTCTCTCTCTCTCTCTCAACAAAAAACAAAAAATAAAATCGCAGGTACAGTGGGTCATTAAGTCAATTAATTCAATAACTGAACTCGTAACTATTGAATAAAAAAAGTAATAATAATAATAATAATGATAATAATAATAATAAAATTGAATATAATAATGCGGATTCCTTTCAATATAAATAAAATAAAGTATATATAAATTTTTTTTAAGTCACTTATTATGTTAAAGATTATTAATTTTTATATGTGTGTGTTTTTCTATATTCCAGTTTATTTTCTATATACAAAGGTTTATTTTTTTTATATAATATCGTGTAACTCTCTATGTATTTGTTGTGTTATGTTAAAAAAAAAATAATAATATAGTCAACCCAACGAAACCGTCAGAACGAAAGAGAAAATGGAAACAGAAAATGGATCGCGGTACATGGCAAACAAAACAAATATATATATAAAAAAATAATGAAAAAAATTATAATGAAAAAAGAACGCGTTAAATTCCTTTGTTCGTATAGTTATGTATAAAAAAAAACTGATTCTTTTGTATGTATTGAAGGATTTTATAAACTCTTTTACAATACAATAGAGCATAAAGATTAATATTCGTATAATTATATATGTACATCATTTAGTACTCAATTCCTTTATAGATCATATTAACCTGAAAATAAGTAGATAAGTTTGTGGAGTTAGAATCCCTTCCTACAACTTTTCTCTTTCTTATCTTTAATAGGTTGATAAAGAATTGGATTACAACATTCTACTATCAATCTTTTTGAATAAGTAGATAATAAAGTTGTATTGAACTTTCTCACAATCTCTATGAGTCATATAGGGTACAAATTTCTCTCTCTCTTTTCTTTCCTTTTAATCAGTTCATAAAAATATTGAATTCCATTACATTAACAATCATCTTTTATATTTTTCTTAAGTAACTAATAAGGTTGGATCCCATTTACTCACACTCACTTAGGATCAGATAGGTTAGGTTAGATAAGGTACAAATATTCTCTTTCTCTTCCATTATCTAACTACTAACTATTTTTCTTAAGTAGGTAATAGGGTTGGATTCCATTTGGTGACCCCCTTCTATGAGTCATGTGGAGTAGAATTGAGTGAGTTTTTCCAGTCTTTTCCTCCTCCTCTCCTTGACACTGGCTTTGGATAGGTCTCAAGGTACATTCTCTAACCCATATTAGTGAAAGTATTCCCAACCTTAATGTAGTGCCTCCTCCTCCTCCTCCTCCTCCTCCTCCTCCTCTTCTTCTTCTTCTTCTTTTCTTCTTTTTCTTTTTCTTCCTATCTCTATCGCTCTTCTTTCTGTTATCTTTCTTTCTGTTATCTTTCTTTCTTTTTTTTATTGTTATTCTCGTCTTTGTGGTTGTTGACTGACTGACTGACTGACTGACTGACTGACTGACTGACTGACTGACTGACTGACTGATTGACTGACTGACTGACTGACTGACTGACTGACTGATTGACTGACTGACTGACTGACTGACTGATGACTGACTGACTGACTGACTGACTGACTGACTGACTGACTGACTGACTGACTGACTGACTGACTGACTGACTGACTGACTGACTGACTGATTGACTGACTGACTGACTGACTGACTGACTGACTGACTGACTGACTGACTGACTGATTGACTGACTGATTGACTGACTGACTGACTGACTGACTGACTGACTGACTGACTGACTGACTGACTGACTGACTGATTGATAAGCAAACTGGACTAGATGCAAAAAATAAAACTAGTAAATAAATAAATTAATTAATTAAATGCAGACAGGAAATAAATCAAATAAAAAAAATAATAATAATTTGAATAAAAAAACAAAAAAAACATTGATAAGAAACTTGAACTTTTCTTAACAAAAATAGACGATTAAAAATAGTTTTGGATTATAATTTATCCAAGTTTAATCTATACTTACTTGTAATAATAGAAGGATTGCTCTCTCTCTCTCTCTCTCTCTCTCTCTCTCTCTCTCTCTCTCTCTCTCTCTCTCTCTCTCTCTCTCTCTCTCTCTCTCTCTCTCTCTCACGAAATATTCTGGAAAACATCGATTGGTAGTAAAATATAATCACTTTCCCTTTCTGTGTGTGTGTGTGTGTGTGTGTGTGTGTGTGTGTGTGTGTGTGTGTGTGTGTGTGTGTGTGTGTTTCTAAGAATTCTCTACAAGTGCCCGCGTTCTGCAGGTCAGTGCAAGGTTGCAACACACTTCTTCCTCCTCCTCCTCCTCCTCCTCCTCCTCCTCCTCTATTGTCTACCATTAAGATAACCTATGAGTTTCGCTTTTTTTTTTTCCTTCCTCCTTAGTCTTGTAAATAACAGTAATTTGAGAAAAAAATAAAGAGAAAAATAAAGTTAATTAATCTCTTGCCTTCAAAACACAACTAAAAAAACCGAAGAAAATTTTGGCGAACAAGTCATTATGTAGTTGTAGTTACACTTATATAGTTCAATAAGAAACATTACAAAAAAAAAAAACAATTAGCGGGTTATAATTACGGTTGAAAAAGATATCATTGAATACAAGAAAATATATAGTTATGATTATAGTTAACAAAAAATAAATAAATAAGAATTGATAACAAGCAATTAAATAGTTATAGTTATAATTACAGTTAGCAATTAGGTCGTTATAGTAATAATTATAGTAAACAATTAGGTAGCTATAGTAATAATTATAGTTAGCAATTAGGTAGCTAGTTATAATTATAGTTAACAATTAGGTATCTATAGTTATAATTATACTTAGCAATTAGGTAGTTACAGTTATAATTAAGCAGCGATTAAGTACTTATAATCATAGTTACATTCCTATCACGGTTCACTACACGACCCCAACGTTCTTATTTCACTCCCTTTACTCGCCCCCCTCGCTCTCCCTAAGCCACCCTGTCAGTCTGGTGCCAAATAAGATGGAATGCCAGGGTGTGAGGGTGTGAGGGTGTGAGGATGTTGCAATCGTGCGGCTGAGTGGGTGGAGTACAAAGTCAACGAGGGAAAGGGAATGTGAGGTTAAAGGTTTGGTTTCATTCAATTCATTTCCTTGTCTGGTTATTTATATTTTTATTTATTTATTTATTTATTTTATTTATTTATTTATTTATTTATGAGCGAGTCTGGTTCTGGATTTTGGTGTGTGTTGGTTTTGTAAAGGTTATTTGTGTTAATTTTTTGTTTGGTTCGTGTTGTGTTATTTTTGTGTGTGTGCTGTTTTTTGTTGTTTTTGTAGGTAGTGCTTACAGGTCCGGCTGCCGTATACCTGTAAATACTCGCTTATAGATACGGCACGTGCCTAACTTTTGGGGTGATAAAATATAAAAAAGCTTATATAACCTAACCTAACCTAACCTAACCTAACCTAATCTAACCATGACCTAACGAATGCCGTATCCTCATAGTGCTCGCTTATAGATACGGCACGTGCCTAACTTATGGGTAAAAAGCTTATATAACCGAATCAACCTAACATAACTTGAAAGATGCTATACCAGGTAAGTAATAAGGCACATGCCGTACGAATAGCGGATGACAACGCGGTACGACTGCCGTATCTCTAAGCACTTTTTTTTTTTTTATAATCTAGTGTTATTTCTGTGTTGTTTTGTCTGATTTATGTTTTTTCGTATAATTTTCTTTTCTTCTCGTCTATTATATTGTATTATATTTTCTTCTGTTCAATTTTCTTTTATTTAATTTTATTCAATTATATATTATTTCATTGTATTCTATTTTCTATTCTATTCTATTCTATTCTATTCTATTTTATTCTATTTTCTATTCTATTCTATTTTCTTCTATTCTAATTTTTTCTAACATATTCCAATCTCTTTTCTTTCCTCCAT